>JAJIBD010019484.1:0-23732 GCA_021461705.1 Cryptotis parvus | reverse complement strand
CCCTCACCCACCTCCTGCTTCTTCCCAACCGGTGTCCGGGCGACTCAGATCCTCCTTCAGCGTCACAAAAGACTTATGAGAACCATCGGCCACGTAGAGCAACTTCAGAGCCCACAATCGCGCCAAGGCGAGGCAGTTCGGGTGGAAGTGGGCGTGGCTTCTTCGGCCGGTAAAGGAGGAATCTGCCCACAGGTGAAGTCTGGCTGCCGAGAGGACTACATTTCCCACAATCCTCTGCGCCCGCTCCGTGTTACCTGCTTGGTGGTTTTTATTGAATCTAATCTAGTGTAGCTGTTTTGAGGTGTTGGGATACAGAGAAGGCTCCAAACAGGCCCTAAGGAACAAATTTCTGTTAGAGTTCACCATGAAACCGCGTCGTCGCTACCAAAACTAGAAAACCTCCAGAAGGAGCACATTACTCACAAGGGAATTTGATGTGTGTTTCCCAGGGCCCCCACCCTAGAGAAAGGGGTAAATGCATTCATACATGTAATCCGCAAATACGGACTGGCAAGCAAAAAAAAACTCCTTAATGGTAATAATGTTTTATTTTAGAAACTTATACTCATAATTTTGGTTACATATTACGGAAAGGCAAAATGGTTTGCTTTATTGACCCATTTGCTAATGTAACTGGAAAGCTCACCAAGGCTCAAGTGGAAATGTGTTTTCTGCAATGCAGTCATTGCTCTGGCCCAGCATAAAAGTTTTATTCTCTCTGAGAGGTGTATGATATTCATTAAATGAGCACTTAAAACAATAACACATTGAAACAGGCAGGTAAATGGGCAAAGAGAAGTTGGCAATGAGTTATCAAGGTGCTAAAGAAACAAAAATGGGATTCCTGGGCCATTTTACAGCTCTAGGGTGCTTGCCTTGAATAGGGTCAGCCTGTATCTATTCTCAGCACCCCATAATGTCCCTCAAAACCCTGGGAATGATTCCTAGACAGAGCTAGAAGTAACCCCTGAGCATCGCTGGGTGTGGCCCATAAAACAATAAACAAATACAACCAAAAACATATCTAAAGAAGTGACTCATTAGGTCACTAGCCCTAAAGTAGCCAAAAAGCATTCTGGTCAGGGCCATTTTGCGGACACAGGAATTGAGGTCTTATGAGACTCTAACAGAATGGGGCCAGAGCAATCATATAGCGGGTAGGAAATTAGCCTTTCATGCAGCCAACCAGGTTCATCTCCAGCATCCCATACGCTTGGGGGACCATATGGGATGCTGGGGATCAAACCTGGTAGGCGTGTGCAAAGGCAAATGTCCTACCTACTGTGCTATCACCAGGAGCACCACTTGAGATTTGCCAGGTGTGACCCAAAAAGAGAATTAAAATAAAAAGACTAACTAGAACCATTACAGACTAGAAGAAGGCTGGGCATCCTGCCAGAGAGAAGCTCCAGCAGGAACACGGTTTGTGATATGGATATGTAAGTGAATTACCAAAAGTTGCTAGGTCTTTTCCTTTACATTGCTTAGCCCATAGACTATGAGTCTACGAAGAAAAACCAGTGTTCTTGTGCGTGCCGTTTTGGAGGAAAACCTACAGTGTGCCAACTTGGCAAAGGCGAGGAAATGCTCCCCCATTCTAAAATGCTGCCCTATATCTCCAATTGGTATTTATACCCTCAACTCCCCCACCACCACCGTGATTAACCCTCTTTCTTTCTTTCTTTCTTTCTTTTTTTTTCCTTTTTTTTTTTTTTTTTTTTTTTTTGGGGTCACACCCGGCAATGCTCAGGGGTTTCTCCTGGCTCTGCACTCAGGAATTACTCCTGGCGGTGCTCGGGGACCATATGGGATGCCGGGGATTGAACCCGGGCCGGCAAGGGCCGGCCGTGGTGCAAGGCAAACGCCCTACCCGCTGGGAGACCCGAATAGCATTCTCATCCTGCTTTTGTAGGGCCCAGGTCTCTGAGGCATATGTTAATGCAGGGAGAATGGTGGAGTCGAAGAGATATGCCCACTAGACAGTAATCAAAATAGGATGGTCTGAGTTTAAGACAGACACACTGAGCTTCTTAAACAAAAGACAATTTTGGGGGGCTAGAGAGATAGTACAGTGGATAAGGCTCCTGCCAAGTAGTATGGTGGACTGGGGTTCAAGCCCCAGCATCCCATCCCCAGCATCTACATGTTTCCCTGAGCCCTGCAGGAGTGATCCGTGAGTGCAGAGGCAGCAACAGCATGTGTACAGCTGTATGTGGCCACAAAACTGAAAAAAAAAGTGTTTCTTTTACTTTCTCTCTGAGAAGTGTAAAATACTTTATAAACATTACAAAGATGTGGTCTGTATACTCAGTGCAGTTCTACAAAGCTAGAAGGAATGAAGAAAGAAATCATGTGATTCCCTGCTACGTGGACAGAACCAGACACGTTAAATGAACTAAGCCAGAAAAAGGACAAACATAGGATGTCTTCACAGTAAACCCGAGTTCAATCTCTGGCACTACATATGGTCCTCCCACGACATGCCAGGGCTGAGTGCATAGTCAGGAAGAAGCCCTGAAGATTGTTGTATATGACCCTCAAAATGAAACAACATACTCATGTATGATAATAAGACTAGATACTGGGAGTAAACCAAAGAGTTATGAGGGCTCCCCCACCCTCAGCAAGCACCCAGTACACCTTGTCGCCTACCTCATGCTCTGGGTCACATTCCACCAGATCCTTTCCATGAGATAATAGAGGCCATGTAGCAAGTGTCCATAGGCTGTCCTAAACTCTGTCCCCCTCAGACAAAAACTGTCCCCCCTCAGTTTGAGGACTAAGTAGCTAGACCTTTCCCACGATGATGAATTAGGACTCTGCTTTTCCCCAGTACCACCTTTATTCTCTCAGAAAAGTTCCTCCAAAAAAGGAAAAAAAGAAAACTTAGTCTTCCTCTCGAGATCAGTACGACCAGATATCCATTCAGATAAAGAATATCCATTCAGTGAGTGAAGCTCTCCTTGTCTTTCTACTGTTTTTTGTTTGTTTTTATCAACACACTGCAGTGCTCAGGGCTTTCTCCTGGCTACTGTTCAGAGATCATTCCTGTCTTACTGGAGGCATGATAGGGGTGCTATGGGTTGTATTGTTCAAGGCTAGTGCCTAGCCCACTGTATTATCTCCCTGGGACTGCTATTATTATTTTTTAATAAATATAGAACAGGTTAATTAAAATGTTGTTAAGATTAAGGCTTTAGCAAAAAAGTGTGTGCGCCACCTTAATTAGATTCAAGTTGGCCTTGATAGTACAAGTCTTACAAATTGTGTTTAGTGGTCAAAAAATATTATTACAATAGGGAGGCTATTTGCCTTGCCTGTAGTCAGCCTAGATTGGACCTCTGATGTCCTTTTAGGGTCATCTTAATACCACCATGAGTGATACCTAAGTGTAATTCCAGGAGTTAGCCTTAACTACTAACAGGTGTAGACAAAACACATCCAAAATTGTGCCATATCAACACAGACTTTGAACTTAAGCAGTTTGTAAAATGCTTATATTAATTTTTCATCTGCAGGGTATTCAATCATCTGAAGTAATCATCAAACTGGAGCAAAGGCAGGAATACTGAGTCTGAATACAGACTCTGGAGAGATGCATTCCATATGGAGACACTGACCTACAGAAGGGATTGGAATACAGATGACTATATTGTAGTTTGAAAACCACAATGACTCCACTAAACAAATCTAATATATAATCAGCACATTAGCACTTATGTTTACAAAATTAATGCACAGATCCAGAGTAATAGCACAGCAGGTAAGGCATTTGTCTTGCATGCCGCTGACCCAGGTTTTATCCTAGGGATCCCATATGATACCACAAGTACCACCAGGAATAATTCTTGAGAGCAGAGCCAGAGAAACTCTTGAGGATTGCCAGTTGTTACCCAAAAAATGCGAAGTCAGAATTAATGCACAGAAATCACTTTAATTCTTTAATTTAATTAGTGACTATACCAAAACTCTATAGTGATGGAGCGATGGACTATACCAAAACTCTAGAGTGATGGAGGAGAGAAGATGGCGGAAGCGGAGTCTCGCGCGCATAATGCAGTGGTGCGGCTACTTCCACTCTTCCATGTCTGACCAGTTTGGGTCACTGACCTGCTTCCTGTAGGGTCTGTGTTTGGGGAGCCTGTTGAGCAGAATAACACCCTAGAAGCAAGGGAGTTTGTACTGGAATTTTGCAATTTAAGAAACACAGTACAGTTATGGATACTGAAACAAACTCTGGAACATCTTCTGTGTCGACAACAGCTAGTAGTACCACTACCACAACGATTACCATTTCCTCCTCTCGAATGCAGCAGCCTCAGCTCTCTGTCTACAGTGGCTCAGACAGACATGCTGTTCAGGTAATCCAGCAGGCCCTGCATTGCCCCCCACCCCCCCAGCTCCGCTGCTCAGTACCTTCAGCAGATGTATGCGGCCCAATAGCAGCATTTGATGCTGCATACAGCAGCCCTTCAGCAGCAGCATCTGAGCAGCTCGCAGCTGCAGAGGCCTGGCTGCTGTGCAGGCAAGTTTGACCAGTGGAAGACCATCTACATCTCCCACAGGAAGTGTCACGCAGCAGTCAAGTATGTCTCAGACATCTATCAACCTCTCCACTTCTACACCTGCACAGTTAATAAGCCATTCCCAGACTTCCAGTTCTACCAGCGGCAGTATTACACAACAGACTATGCTACTAGGGAGTACCTCTCCAACCCTGACAGCAAACCAAACTCAGATGTATCTCCGAGCTCAAATGCTGATTTTCACACCCGCTACCACTGTGGCTGCTGTACAGTCTGACATTCCTGTTGTCTCGACGTCATCGTCATCTTCCTGTCAGTCTGCAGCTACTCAGTCAAAATCAGGGCGAGAATTTTTTCCCTTTTGGCCTTGGGATGAGGTCCGAGGATCCAGGTCTCCTTCACTTGTGTCGGGGGACCCCTGGCCAGGGGCCCTGACGAAGCCTACAGCAGACGAGCAGGAACCTGAGGTGACGTGGCAATTCCCGGCATCCCAGGGAGGGAGCATCAGTAAATGCTCGAGTTGAGAGCCTTCTACTGAGACTATACCACCTACACGGTAAAGCCTGGCAAGCTACCCGTGTTTTATTTACTTGTTATGCCAAAAACTAGTAACAATTATGGACCTCAGTTGCCCTTAGGGTTACACTTGCTTGTGACAGGACTAATGGAGATGTTACTAGTGCCCACTCGAGCAAATCGATGAACAATGGGAAGACAGTGATACAGTGATACCAAAACTCTCAATAATATAGGAATCAACAAAGGAGATGAAATAATGTAGAAATCAACAAAGGAAAAATAAAATTAAAAAGAAAAAGAAAAAAATTGGTAATGCAAATGAATTTCATAAAACAAAGTTTTATAATTTCAGGTGTGGGTACAGTTCATCTCCTCTAAGGTGAGTACATTAGGGTATTTCCTGGGAGATTAGTATAAATTTTTGTTATTATGGTCCTGAGAAAATCAGGCACATACTTTGCTTATTTGCAGGACTTTTTGCTGAACATATTCTTTGGAGACAAACTTCTGTAAGTTCCAGGTCCTAGAAGGTTCTTTCCCACCTTCCTCCTGCACACACACAAACACAAACAAACACACATACATAATGGAAACCAGAAGAAATATCCAGGAATGTTTAAATTATTTTAATTTTCTTTTTGTTATGTATTTTGGGGCCACACCCAGTGGCTTACTCTGTGCTCAGGGATCACTCCTCTGGTGCTCAGGGAGACCATCTGGGATGCTGGAGACCCAATCTATGTTGGTTGCAAGAAAGGGAAGCACCCTATCCACTGTACTATCACTCAGGTCAATGATGGCTGTATTTAAATTCTATTTTGTGTTATTTCAGGCACCATGATTTACAATACTGCTCAAGGTTTTTTTTTTTTCTTTTTTGGGTCACACCCGGCTATACTCAGGGGATACTCCTGACTTTGTGCTCAGAAATTACTCATGGAAGGGCCAGAGCGATGGCCCAGCGGGTAGGGCGTTTGCCTTGCAGCGGCTGGCCCTTGCCGGCCTGGGTTCGATCCCGGCATCCCATATGGTCCCCTGAGCACCGCCAGGAGTGGTTCCTGAGTGGAGAGCCAGGAGAAACCCTGAGCATTGCCGGGTGTGACCCAAAAAGCAAAAAAAAAAAAAGAAAAGAAAGAAAGAAAGAAAGAAAGAAAGAAAGAAAGAAAGAAAGAAAAGAAAGAAAGAAAGAAAGAAAGAAAGAAAGAAAGAAAGAAAGAAAGAAAGAAAGAAAGAAAGAAAGAAAGAAAAGAAAGAAAGAAAGAAAGAAAGAAAGAAAAGAAAGAAGAAAGAAAGAAAGAAAGAAAGAAAGAAAGAAAGAAAGAAAGAAAGAAAGAAAGAAAGAAAAGAAAGAAAGAAATTACTCATGGCTATGCTCAGTGGGCTATATGGGATGCCAGGATCATAGCCATGTTGGCCAAGCAAGGTAAATGCCCTATCCATATACTACCATCCTCAGTGTATGTTTTAATGCATAAAATATTGTGGCGCCACAACATACACTAGTGTGCATTTCCCTCAACCATATCCCAGTGTCCATACCCTTACCTTATCCTCCTCTTGTTATCTGCCCTTCCATCACCCCATCTGCTTCCTATTAAACATCAGTTCTAGGGGCTGGAGCAATAGCCCAGCAGGTAGGGCGTTTGCCTTGCTCGCGGCTGGCCTGTGCCGGCCTGGGTTCGATCCCGGCATCCAATGTGGTCCCCCAAGCACAGCCAGGAGTAATTCCTGAGTGCAGAGCCAGGAGTAGCCTCTGAGCATTGCCGGGTGTGACCCAAAAAAAAGAAAAAAAAAAAAGGTAAATATCAGTTCTACACTCCTTTGACTCATGAATTTTCATCCATTCCCCGGCGGCCTCAGAAGTAGAAGAGAACTTCTGTCCTGATACTGTTGGGGACCCCAGCATCTCCCCGACATTGCACAGTCAACCAGAGTTAAATCTCCTGCACTACATATGGTCCACCTAAGACCTGCTAGGGCTGAGTGCATAGCCAGGAGAAAGCCATGAGTACCATTGTGTATGGGCCTTAAAGCAAAAAATAACACATACGTATTAATACAATAAGGCAAGATACTAGGAGTGACCCAAGGAGCATGGGAGGCCTTCCCACCCTCAGCAAGCACCCAGTACAACTCATCACCTACCTCATGCTCTGGATCACATTCCACCAGATCCTTTCCATGAAATAGGAAAGGCCCTGTTGTAAGTATGCATAGGATGTACCAGCTCTGTCCTACTATAATTCAGTTTGAGGATGAAGCAGCTAGACCTTTCCTGTGATAAAGGATTAGGACTCTGCTTCTCTCCAGGACCACCTCCATTCTCTCAGAAAGGTTCCTCGCAAAATAGAAAAGGAAAACAGACTTTTCCTCTTAGAGCTCATCAAGACCAGATATCCACTCAGTGATGAGAGGACCTACATATCTGGTGTTTGTTAAATATGATTATGGGGCCAGAGCAATGATACAGCAGGGAGCATGTTTGCATTGCAGGCAGTTGACCTGAGTTCAGTTAAGCAGGCCCAAAGTATGCATAGAACTTGTTGAATCAGGGGCTGGAGCGATAGCGGTAGGGCATTTGTCTTGCACACGGCCGACCTGGGTTCGATCCCGGCATCCCATATGGTCCCCCGAGCACCACCAGGAGTAATTCCTGAGTGCAGAGCCAGGAGTAACCCCTGAGCATCGCCAGGTGTGACCCAAAAAAAAAAAAAACTTGTTGAACCAGACTGTGTGTCAAAGAGAACTCAATATCAGAGACGCAGCTGGGAGAACTGGCAATCCGCTTTCCCCTAGCTCAGCTGACCATGAGGCCCCTAAGTCGCACGGCCGCTTGTGCCCCGACGGTCCATCAAACTAGTGGAAACAGTTATGTCCTTTAATGTACTGCATTCTACGATGTGTAGGAAAGGTAGGCAGGAGGGAGAGATAGAGAGAAGGAGAGAAAAGATATATATAACCCGCCAGGTAGTTGGAGTGCGGGAGCAGGGAGGGAGGTGGGGACATTTGTGACGGGAGATGGGCTTGGGTGGAGGGATGGGTGTTGGAACACTGTAGAACCAAAACTCTACATGAGCATCTTGCAATTGTATGTCTAAAAGTGGTGCAATAAAATTTAAAAAAAGAGAACTCAATATCATATTGTTGGGACCAGAGTGATAGTATAGCAGGTAGGCTAGAATGATAGTCCAGCAGGTAGGACAGAACATTAGTACAGCGGGTAGGCCAGCAGCCAACCTAGCTTCCATCTCCATCATCCCATATGATCCTCAGAGTAGCTCTAGAAGTGCTTCCTGAGTGGAAAGCTAGGAGTAACAGGGTATTGGGAGTATTGCGTATCAAGGATGAACTGGGTGAACGCTGTGGAATATCTTGAGAATCTCTAAATTCCCAGGAGCTGGAGAGCTAGGATGTTTGTCTTGCTCTAAGCTGGCCTGGGTTCCATCCTTAGCACTCTAAATGCCCCCACCCCCGGAGAGGAGAGTCAGGCATGAATAAAACCTCAATAGATTGCCAAAGACCAGACCAGAGGGTTTCTGCTACTTATAATTCCATGGAGTAGGAGCCAGTATGATAGGGAGCGCACCTACCTTGCATGTGCTGTCCCAGGTTCGAGCCTCAGAACTTGATATGGTCACCCAAGCACTGCCAGGAGTAATTCCTGAGTGCAGAGACAGGATTAATTCCTCAGCATTGCTGGATGGTTTCCCATCCAGCAAAACCCAAAAAAATAAAAAGACGAGCACAAGCACTGGACACTGGCTAGGAAGAACAGGAGGCGGTTGAGGGGTCAGGATCACATTGTGAGACTTATGGCCAACCCCAGGCTCAGGAAACTGGGAATGGGAGGGAGCTAAGTTTTCAGTTTTTTAGGAGTGCATAAGCACGGTCAGGAGGGAAGGATTGCTTTTGCAAGTAAGGAAAAGTTTTGGACTCTGTCCAAATTTCCTGGGGGCTCGGGGAGATGTCTTTACCTGCAAAAGGACTGAAGTAGGAAATAATAGTGAAGTAAAATTACTGTTTGTTTTTGGGCCAAAGCAGGCAATGCTCTTATTCCTGCTTATACCACCAGGAATAATTCCTGAGCAAAGAGCAGGAGTAGCCCATGAGCAATGCAGATATGACCTCAAAAGAAAAAAAAATGTAAATAAAGCAAGGAAAATGATCCCCAAATGCTAAAAGTCTCATTTTTGGTTTATGTTGAAACTAACATAGTTGATATCCCGTTATTCACCGATTTGCTCAAGCGGGCACCAGTAACGTTCCTATCATGTGCCAGTGTAGCCCAATAGCATATATTTACTTTTCATTTTTTGTGTGTCATTCGGGTGATGCTTAGGAGTTACTTGTGACTCTACACTCAGGAATTACTTCTAGTGGTACTCATGGGACTTAGATGGATGCGGTGGGATGCAAGGAAGCAGACTGGGTTGGCTGCTTGCAGGGCAAACAAGCTCCCCCCTGTACTATCGCTCTAGTCCCTGATAAATTTACTTCTGATCAATAGACAATAATAGATTGCTCTGTATGATTTACGTAGTGTCTTCATTCCTGTGCTCGCTCTGATTTCTTTTCAGTTGACTTTTCTTTTTTTTTTCTTTTTGGGTCACACCCAGCGATCCTCAGGGGTTACTCCTGGCAGTACTTGGAGGACCATATGGGATGCCGGAATCGAACCTGGGTCGACCGCGTGCAAGGCAAACGCCTTACCCGCTGTGCTATCACTCCAGCCCATCAGTTGACATTTCTTATACTCTTGAAACACTCTTATTTATGCTAGAGAAGTTCTACTTCTGTATTTGGCACTAATGTAGATTTTCACTCAGAAATGATGAGACTATATGATGATTTGGGACCCATCCCCGCAGCCTATATGGTCCCGGGGCACCCCTGAGCAAAGCTGGATGTGGGTTAAAAAGCCAAAAAAAAAAAAAAAAAAAAAAAGGAAAAGAAAAACAGAACAAAGAACAAAAGACCCTAAGTTTTGCGCAGTAAATGTGGCTCAGCGACAGAGCACCTGCTGTGCATCCAGACCCCCCCACACACACACACACACACACACACACACACACACACACACACACTGCGCAAATTACGCCACACATTCCCAGGACACACAATTTGCCCAATTATACTTATCCCCCAACCCCCATACGAGACAGAGATCATTGTGAGCTAAACTGTCCAGTCACTTGCGCCCACCTAGTCATCGTCTATGAGCTCACACTGGAGGGCGTCTGTGCCGCGGTCCAATCACATCTGGGGTGGGCGTATCCACTCCTCTGTCCAATGGGGGACGACTCTCACCATCCCGACGACTTCCTGTACTTCTACTCCCTGGAGTAGGACCAAAGTCTCCCCACAAGTGCCGGCTCCCGTCGGAATGAACTGGGTGGATGGTGGTTGGCTTTGGAGGACAGCCGCGGAGCTGAGCGAGGCTGGAGATGGTGGGTGCGTGGGATCGGGGCGGAAGGCCAGAGGCGCTGGCACCGTGACTGACGGGGCTTTCTCTGGCCTGGGAGCAACCCTGGGTGGTTTGACTAGGGTCACCTCGGTGGGACCCTGTGGGATTTCGACCTGCGTGAGATCCCGGGGTTATAAGCCAGTCTTTTCCTGGGTTCTGGGACCCAGTGAGCCCAGGTCAGGTTTGGATTCCCCATTCACCGGGTCGGAGCCCCCACCCCGCTCATCTCTCCAAGTCAGATGCTCCGGGTCACCCTTGTCCAGCCCCTCTTGGTGCAGAATGGGAGGTTCTGATCTCCGCCTAGGGTCCCCGTGGGAAAGGGTCTTTACAGGATCTTGTCTCCGAGAGAGCTGCGGAACCCATAAGTTCTTTCCCTCCCCAAAAGAACGATTGACAAAGGGAGCGAGGTGGAAGGTGGAGGTGCTTCCTGCCTGGCGCTGGGCCCAGGGCCCTAGCACGTAATGTATTGTCATATATAATACAGCACATATAATCCTTGTTTTATCTCTTTGTGGCCTCCTAGCTTTTCAGTGCCAGCACCCGAGAATGTGGTACTGCTCTGGTCCCCTAGTGCTGCGGATCACCTTGCAGCAACCAAGCATGGGCCAGCATGGGACAATGTGTCATGATGGTTAGGGGTCACGTGATGGAATCCGTGTGTGTCTCCTGTGTCTCTCTGATTTGTATTTTTGCTTTTCGGGACATTTTTGGTTGTGTCGACAAATGTAAATATGTACCAAGTTTAACCCACGGAAAAAAATAAGCAGAATTTCGGGTTGTGAATAAATGACGGTTTATGGAAAATCCTCATTTGGTGCTGAAAAGAACCACCTGAAATAGACTAACAGTAAAGGAGCTTAAAACCAGTGTTGTTGGGTGTTTTCCCCACCCCACCCCCCCACTGGCTATTACGTTTAAAAATGTTTTAAAATCTATTTTTATTTTATTATTATTATCATTATTATTATTTTACTTTTTGGGGTCGCACCCGGCAATGGTCAGAGGTTACTCCTGGCTCTGCACTCAGAAATTACTCCTGGCAGTGCTCTGGGGACCATATGAGATGCCGAAGATTGAACCCGCATCCAGCTCGTGCTGCAGTACTATCGCTGTACTATCACTCCGGCTCCCCTCCTATTTTTTCCTTTCTGACATAGGTGGGTGGTTTTGCATTTCTTTACTGTGCTCTAAGAACACGGGCCATGAAAAAGCAGGGCCATGAAAAAGTAGAGATGATTATCTTCTGGTGTTGGGTTTTTTGGTCTAACTCAGGCTCATTTTTCCATCCTTAGGACATTTGCAGTTTTGGGCCATATCCCTAATCTTGCTCTGCCCAACCATCCTGTTTGTTTGTTTGTTTTCTTTTTTTTTTTCTTTTTTTGGGTCACACCCAGAAATGCTCAGCGGTTGTTCCTGGTTCTGCACTCAGAAATTACTCCTGGCAGCGCCTGGGGCACCATATGGAATGCCAGGGAACATTTTTATTTCATATGATTTGTTAATTTTGCTTTGCATGTGGCCAACCTGGGTTCAATTGTTCATGTGGGGCTGATCGATAGCACATCGGATAGGGAATTTGCCTGGCACGTGGCCAACCTGGGTTCAATTCCCAGCATCCCATATGGTCCCCCAAGCACCACCAGGAGTAATTCCTGAGTGCAGAGCCAGGAGTAACCCTTGAGCATTGCCGGGTGTGACACCGCCCAAAAAAAAAGAATATTGCTAATCTATGAGAAAAAATGAAATTAGGGGCCGGAGCAATAGCACAGCGGGTAGGGCATTTGCCTTGCATGCGGCGATCTGCGTTCAATCCCCAGCATCCCATATGGTCCCCTAGCACCACCAGGTGTAATTCCTGAGCAAACAAAGAGCCAGGAAGTAACCCCTGAGCGTCACCGGGTGTGACCCAAAAAGCAAAAAAAAGAAAAGAAAATAAAAGAAAAGAAAAGATGAAATTATGCAGTGATATGAAGTGCGGCGTTGGCACTTCATATCAGGTTGACCGCATACAAGGCAAAGTGAGTCAAATTGGATAAAGAGAATCGAAGAAATGATACCACTCAAGTGTGAAATAATGAAAGAAAACAATCAGACAATACCCAAAGGAAGCAAGCTATGAAAAAGTATCAAAAGAACAGATATATATGGCAAATGAGATGGAGAGGTGTTGGATGTTCGGCCTAGCTAGCTTGGGATCCTTGCTCTTTAAGCTACTTACAGTTTAAGCTATTTACATGTCTTTAACAGGATTCAGGGGCTGGAGCAATAGCACAGCTGGTAGGACGTTTGCCTTGCATGAGGTCAACCTGGGTTTGATCCCCAGCAATAGTTTCCCCTGAACACTGCCAGGAGTAATTCCTGAGTGCAGAACCAGGAGTGACCCCTGAGCATTGCTAGGTGTGACCTAAAAAAGAAAAAAAAAGGGTAATGATTATCAATTTGCCCAATGAAGTCTGAAAATTATTATTGTAATGCCAAATTAATTTGGAAGGCTTTTTCACCTGTTGATTAGTAAGAGACACTAGTATTTTGTTTGACTAAGACCAATTAATTACCTGGAAAGGCCACATCCAAAATAAATCATTTTTAGTGATAAGGGCTATTCAAACTAGTATCTCCTTTTCAAATGTTAAATTACTTAGTCCACAATTAGGGATTCCCAAAATGGTCAGATCTAATTTCTTTTTTAATTATTTATTTATGTATTTATTTATTGTTTTGGTGTTTTGGTCACACCCAGAGATGCTCCAGGGTCATTCCTGGCTCTGCTCTCAAGAATTGCTCTTGGTAGTGCTCAGGGGTTGGGAATCCTGGAATCCTGCAATGCCCTGTTTGAATCAATTATTCTTTTAATACTGGAACAACAGCTTGAAGAGAATTATAAGTTTGGTTGGCTATTAAAGTACCATCAATGTTATGAATAGGGGCCGGAGTGATAGTACAGTGAGTAGGGCGTTTGCCTTGCACAAGGCCAACCGGGTTCAATCCCCAGCATCCCATATGGTTCCCCGAGCACCACCAGGAGTAATTCCTGATTGAAGAGTCAGAAGTAATCCCTGAGTGTTGCCCACTCAGGGATGTGTGACCCAAAAAAGCAAAAATAAAAAAAATTAAATTAAAAGTTACGAATAACATAAGCCTAAGGGAACTGATTCCTTATCTACTGTAAGCCCAGACCAACACAACTTTGACAAATGGTGGGACTCTTTAGCTTGCCTTGAGGCAGAATCTTTCCAATTTCTAGGAATCAGTGCTGATGAGGGCAGGGCATGCTGTAAAGACGTGATAGGTTCAATTAACTGCATTTGCCTTTTTCAAATCTGTCAGCATTCTACATTTTCCTGATTTCTTTTTTTTTTTTTTTTTTTTTTTTTTTTTTTTTGCTTTTTGGGCCACACCCGGCAATGCTCAGGGGGCTACTCCTGGCTCTGCACTCAGGAATCACTCCTGACGGTGCTCGGGGACCATATGGGATGCCGGGATCGAACCCAGGCCGGCACAGGCCGGCGCGCTGCAAGGCAAACGCCCTACCCGCTGGGCTATCGCTCCGGCCCGTTTTCCTGATTTCTTTATTACGAAAACAGGAGAGTTCCTGGGGCTATGGCTCAGTATTTCCCG
Organism: Cryptotis parvus; assembly: GCA_021461705.1. NCBI lineage: Eukaryota > Metazoa > Chordata > Mammalia > Eulipotyphla > Soricidae > Cryptotis > Cryptotis parvus. The sequence continues at coordinate 9,605 of JAJIBD010019484.1, read as the reverse complement.
TTCTAATTGCTCCCTTAGAAGCAGCTATAACACTTGTAATTTTTCTTTACTCAGGGACCACTGTTCCATATCAATGGGCTGATGGATTTCCATACTCAGGGTATGGTCTGAGGACAAGAAGCAACAGGAGGTGCCAGAGCAAAAGTTCAGCAGAGCCCCGCACAGCCAACCTGGGTTCTATTCCCACATGGTTCTCTGAACACCACCAGGAGTAATTCCTGAGTGCAGACCCAGGAGTAACCCTTGAGCACCACCAGGTGTGACTCCCCAAAAAAATACAAAAAAAACCCTAGTTGATTTACCTCATGAGTGGTCTGATTCAATGGCAAAATAATAGGAATAATTGTGTATTATCCCCATTGCTCCAGAAGATCTACTTCCCATAAATTAATAGCTATTGGGATAATAGAAGGTTGTAATTCTCCTAATTGCTTCCCAGGATCTTCACATATTAAAAGTTGTTGACTTAGGGGGCCAGAGCGATAGCACAGCGGGAAGGTATTTGCCTTACAGAAGGCCGACCGGGTTCAATCTCCGGCATCCCACATGGTCCCCCAAGCACTGCCAGGAGTAATTCCTGAGTAAAGAGCCAGGAGTAACCCCTGAGCGTCACCAGGTGTGACCCAAAAAGCAAAAAAAAAAAAAAAAAAAGGTTGCTGACTTTGTTGTATTCAGACTGGTGCTTGTTAGGACTGAAGAAAGAAGGGTAGGCTGGCACCTCCTACCCCTCAGGCCCAAGGGATCCCCTAAGATATCCAGGCCCCAATAGTACTTGGGTCAGGGGGTAACTATCTGGGTCCCTGACAGTACTTAGAATTTATTATTGTCCCGGCTTGTGTCCAGGGCTTATGACTGTTGCCCCTTTCCCAGTGACAGATAAGGAACAAGTTCACAGGCTCTTTAAAGACTCCTTTTATTCTGTCTTCTCTCCTCACTCCACCTTGCTGCAGGAACGTCTCTCCAGAGACTTCTGTCTCTCCCGGCAGGTTCTCCAGCAGACTCTGAGAAAGTAATATGCTGTGTGATCTCTATCAGTCAGAGGCGCTGAGGAAAGACTTCGTGAGCTGGGACAAATTATCTATTTAGTACGGAGAGCCAGAGCTCTCATTTCAGCAACTGACAACTTGTACAAAGGCCCTAGCCCCTTATATAGGACTAGTTAGCATTGTTAGGGAAGAAAAACGGCAAGCAGGTTCAATAAGCCAAAGGGCTTCCATATTGCTGTGGAGAGTTACCGAGGGCTCGACATCACCCCCCTTTTGGCCTGGGAAGGACATCTGGGCAAAAGAAAACAGTAGCCTATCAGCGGTATCTATGGGAACTGCTCGGGTGCGGGCAGGGCGTACTAACATTTAGAACATCCCAGAGACATATCAAATAACTTGTCTGTGCAACTTAAGTTGTGTTTCTCCTTGAGTTATGTTTTTCTTTGATTTTTTTGAACTTAAGTATGTGGGGATTATAACACAAGTAATGCCTATATAATCTAAAGCTTCCCCTTACTCGGGGTCTTGCCTTGGCCTGCGTGCCTAAGAGCTTGACCCCAGCTAGCTGGCTTAATAAACTCCTCTTGCCTTTTGCATTACTGGCTGGTTTCTTTGTGATTCCTAAGAACTTGCGACTCCGGACCCTAACAGCATCATGAGTCCAATTTACACCTTCACAGAGAACAAAGCATTCCGTTTGGTCAACACAAAAGAAACAAGAGTTCCAATACATCATTTGGGAGTAGAGACGCTATCTCTATGAAAGTTGTTTGAAACACATACCCCAAGAATCAGATATACAAGGGAAAGAACTGGGGTCACTTATTGTGCAGGAGATAAGCAGGCAGGAATGCTCTCAGGGCAAAGTGTCATAAAAAGGACAAATGGGGGTCGGAGCGATAACCCAGCAGGTAGGGCATTTTTTCTTGCAGCGGCCGGCCTGCGCCGGCCCTGGTTCGATCCCCAGCATCCCATATGGTTCCCCGAGCACCGCCAGGAGTAATTCCTGAGTGCAGAGCCAGGAGTAACCCCTGAGCATCGCCGGGTGTGACCCCCAAAAAAAAAAAAAAAAAAGAACAAATGGTAGGAGATGTAATTGCAGGGCAATGACCCAAGATAGCAGAGTCCATTGTTCTGCTTCATGGAGACAGCATTGTCAGGGAAACATGTGTTCTGTCAAGGAAACAGCATGCCAGGAAAACTTGTGTTCTGTCAATCAGACAGCATCGCCAGGGAATCCTGTGTTCTGTCACGGAGTCAGTGTGCCAGGAAAACCTGTGTTCTGTCAATCAGGCAGTGTTGCCATGGAAACCAGTGTCCTGTCATGGAGACAATGTGCCAGGAAAACCTGTGTTCTGCCCTTAAAGCAGCGTTCACCAGATTTTCACACATCTTTTGGTCTGCTTTCTGCCAACAGTAATATCCAGCATAAGCATTTTTCCTCATAAGAATAAGGCCTGACCCGGAAACAGAACATTCTTGTTAGCCTAATTGGGCCTGCCCAAAAAGGGGGTGGAGATCTGTCAGAGCTAAAGCCGTTAGAATGTGGCTGTTTGTCAGGATATGTACATTAACTGTTGTAAAGATTTAGTAAAGGTGTTAACCGCTATGTCTGCTTCTGTACCCCTGCTTTGCTTAAGATAAGGATTGCGGACATGCATGCTAAAGGTTGAGAGCAAGAAGGTATAAAAACAGTGTGAGAGAGTAGAGTGGGGCCCTTTGAGTCTCTTTCTGGCTCAGGGGGATCCTCAGCGTTCCTTTAGTGCTGAGCTAATAAACTTTCCTTTATCTACATTTCTGTTTCTGGAGATTCTGTACCAAGCAACTACCTAAGATTTGGAAGTTCCACCAAGATGTTTGAGCTATCTAGGCCATGGTTGCTGGTGCAGCTCCCCACCTTTCCTTCCTTTGTATGTATGTTGTGGGATAAGAATGTGTTGAATTTGGGGGAATGCTGGGCGCCCCAACAAAATCCAGGAGCAGGGTCAGGGATGCCCTTCTGCCCCAGGGGATCCTCAGTCAGCAGGTGGAGAAAGATGCAAGAATCCAGCAAAGTTTCAAAAGGCTTTACTCACACTTATTCTAGCATACAATCCAACAACAGGGAAAACCCCAGACTTTTGGTCTCTAACTGGTCCCCGGCCATGTGTAGATTTAGAATCCTAAGCTAAGATGATTGCTACCACGTGCTAAGGTGCAACAGGGAAAAGAAAGGAGAAGGGAGGCAGAGGGAGAAGGAGAAAAGGCAAAGGGCAAAAGGTGAAAAGGTGAAAAGGCAAAAAGCCCAGAAGAAAGCAGACTCCAGCTTTTATAGCTTTTCAACCCACATGGGCCCACATCAATGGAAAGCGGTGTTAGTCCCCACAGGTAACTTCTCCCAGGACCTCATCTAGTTCCATTGAAATGTTAATATTGCTCCAGTCAAGGCTGCAGGCCTCACCCTTGGTTCTCCATCAGGCCCTATGTAGATAGGGGAATGACATGTATCTGTGTCAATGGATATTCTACAGCCAGGTTTATATTTCTCCAAGTCTTCACAAGATTCTCGTCTTCATTGTTGTTTTGCATATTAGCCTTTAGACTTATTAGAGAGCCACGCTTGCTTGTATGGAGGCAAAAAGCATTTCTCTCTGGTATAATTACTTAGAGATCCAACTTGGCCAGGTAAATATACTGGTAAGATCTATCTAGTCTCACAATAATTGTGGTAGCATGAGAGAAAATATTTATACCAGCTAACATAGAATACATGGTAAGATATACTGCCTCATAAAGTCACAGATTCAAACTGTTGCCCCTATATCTACAAAATGGCCTGCAGGAGGTAACTCCAGGCTTGGTGCAGAGGCTCTGGGCAACAGTGTACTGCAACAGCAGTGAATGGGCATAGCCTCACAGCATTAGCTCCGAGGTCTGTGTGGTCTTTACCCTAAAGTTTTGTGAAGTCCATAATGACTTAAGGACACTTGCCTCTAAGGGATTTGGCTCCCAGCCAGAAGCAACCAGACACAGGGTTTATACATGTGGCCCAGTGCCAAGGACTTCTTAAGATCCCTCAAGGGGTCCAGCCATGTGAGCATCAAAGAGCTGTCCACTTCCTTTCTACACTTAATCTCCCCTCCTGTCCTCACTTTGGCCTTGTTCTTGGACTTGTTTTCCAGGCAACCTCTGGAAGTATTGGGTGTCTCATCATAAAAAAAAATATTTGTGTTGCCTCTTTGTGTGACCATGTTGTGGTGTTGGGATTAAAGTTTTTACTCTTTGCTCTTTGTGCAAGCTAGAAAAGCTGGGGTGGAATTTGGCAGCAGAAGTCCCTGGCTCTATCCCTCCCCCCTCTCTCCCTCTCTCAGCCCTTGCTCACTTCTCAGATAAGGTAAAACAAAGGCCCAGGGGCAGGTATACAGGCAGGGCTCAGATGTCCAGGAAAGCTCAGGTACAGAAGGTGCAGAGCAGAGGGACCTCACCCAGGGGCATGAGGCCATGGCCAGAGACTGGGAAAGCATAAGGGGATGAGCCAGCATCAGGGAGAGGACTGGTGACATAGTTCAGGGATATAAGAGAGGCCCAAATATCTGGGGGAGAGGCCCAAAACCATCTTTGCTTATAGTTTGTGTGTACAAAATGCAAAAGGTTGGGTGTTTTTGGATTGCACTGGACCATGAGAAAGTTAATTTGGGATTAGGAAAAAGTTAAATGGTTACTAACATTAGAAGTTCTCTAAAGCTTCAGTACCTGTGCTGTTTAGGAAGGGCTATGGAGCAGGAGCCAGAAACCAGAGGTGAGGTCAGAGATCTGTGAAACAGTTGCACTTTGCTATGAGAAGCAAGGCTAGGACCCAGACCAATAGCTCAGGTTGGAGCCAAGATCCCAGAAGTAAGGTAGGCAGGCAGAGAGGAAAGCTTCTTCTTATTATATCCCTTTTGCCCCCAGCCTGGCCCAGAAGGACAGGTCTCAGTAAGGGCCAAAATTAAATGCAAATCTCCAGGTGCTCACCTGGCCAGGCCTAAAAAATGCTAATTTGCCAGAGTCAGATCTCACCTTACAAGCTGCTGTGAAGGCACTTTTAGAGGTGGGGGGGAGGACACTAGAGATGAAACATAACTTAGGATTTAATTTATTGAGAATAGCTTAATGTTTCATACCATGAATATATATATATTATATATATATATATATATATATATATAAAAGTCACTGTCTTCCTGTTCATCATCAATTTGCTCAAGCAGGCACCAGTAACATCTCCATATGACCTGTCTCATGCAAGTAGAGCCCAAGGACACCTGCTTGCTCCAGGAACATAAAGAGCCTCAAACAGTTCCATCAGGTCATGGGAATGAGGTCTATAATTGTTACTGATATCTGGCATATCAAATACGACACGGGTAGCTTGCCAGGCTCTGCCGTGCAGGTAGCATACTCTTGTAGTCATCTCAAAATCCAGCATTTATTGATGAACTGTGTGGCCGCGAGCTGGGCTGTGATAGGCTGGTCTGCTGGGTGGAGTTCTGATGAGGGGGAAGTCCGGATGTGGAAAATGGAGGTCCTCATGGAGTGGGGGGTCGTCTGGCTTGTTGTGAGGCTCTGCTGGGGTGGCGTGCCAGGGCTAGAACCTGCCATCCCTCCTGGGCACCTCATGAGCGGCTGGGCACAGTGAGAGCCAGTAGCAGCTCTGCCCCATGTCTGTCGGAGCGATAGTGCAGTGGGTAGGGCATTTGCCTCACAGGCCTGGGTTCGATCCCCGGCATCCCATATGGTCCCCCGAGCACCGCCAGGAGTAATTCCTGAGGGAAGAGCCAGGAGAAACCCCTGAGCATTGCCAGATGTGACCCAAAAAAAAAACAAAAAAAAAAATGAATATATATTGCCAGCTATATCTCTAACCCTCCACAAGGTCCAGTCTGTATTAGCCGGAATATTACACCAGGTAATATACTGGAAAAATTACGCGTGTCCCCGTGGGGACCCTTCAAGTTACAAGAGAGGTTCACTGGAGCTAGTAGACTCATGCTAGGAATATCCTGCTATTCAAAAGAGTCACAGATCCAATCCTGCCCCCAATCTACCAACGTAATCTGTAGAGTCTTCAGACAAAATGCAGATGACTGTTAGCAGATGTAGAGGCTTTGGGTTAGCTAAGACCAAGTCTAATTATGGAGTCTACTCCAACAAAACTTACTAACCTAACATTTATAATAGATAGTACCCCTTGCTATCTATCATACAAACCTCTCCTCACAAACCTCTCCTATCTCTAACCTTAAATCCACTATTCTACTTTTCGTTCTTGTGAAAGTGCCTTTTATTCTCCATTTGCTATAGGTGTATTTCCCCATCACTCACTCACTCAAACTAATCTTTCAGAAAAGGGAGACATGGGGGGCCAGAGCAAAAGTACAGCAGGTAGGGCGTTTGTCTTGTAGAGGCTGACCTAGATTCAATCCACAGCATCCCTTATCCCCCCAACCCCCTAGGAGCAATTCCTTAGTACTTATGAAAAGTTACTACTGAGCATTCCAGGTGTGGCACAAAGAGGGAAAAAAAAGAAAAGAAATGGCAGGCAATCATTTAATGTATGAACTACTTTCCACTAGTGTACACATGTTTATATGCACCTCTACAGAAACATCACAAAGTTAATATACAAATATCATGTTGCAATTTTATCACTTAAACCAGAAGAAATTTATACCAGATTAAAATATGGGTGTGGGGTAGAGTGATAGCACAAAGGTAGGGTGTTTGACTTGCATATGGCCAACCTGGGTTTGATGCCTGGCATCCCATATGGTTCCCGGAGCACTGCTGGAAATAATTCCTGCAAAGCCAGGAGTAACCCCTGAGTATCACTGGGTGGCAAAGCCAGGCGTTACCTTTGAGTATCACTGGGTGTGACCCAGAAAACAAGATAAATAAAATGTGGGGTGTAGGGTCAGAGACAGTGACTAAGGTGCTTGCCTTGCTTGAAAACCGAACACAGCACGCCTCACTCCAAAGATGACTATGACTTAGTAAACAAGTTTTACCCATTTTGCCAAACTATTTGAAAGACCGCGTACCAGGGTTGGGAGACACCCCAATGGGCAGATCACGTGCTTTGCAGAAAGGAGGCCCAGATTTCATCCTGAGCACCACATGCCTGAGTACTCCAGGATTGACAGTCAAGCAAATAGCTAGGAATAATCCTTGAGCATAGCCAGCTTGGGACCAAAAATAAAGTGAGGGGCCAGAGCGATAGTCCAGCGGGTAGGGCTTTTGCCTTGCACGTGGCCGGTCCATGCTGGCCCGGGTTCGATCCCTGGCATCCCATATGGTCCCCCGAGCACCGCCAGGAGTAATTCCTGAGTGCAGAGCCAGGAGAAACCTCTGAGCATTGCTAGGTGTGACTCAAAAAAAAAAAAAAAAGCAAAAATAAATAAATACATAAATACATAAATAAATAAAGTGAAACAAGATTAGGAGGAGGGGTGAGGGAATAAGAGGACAATGGTGGTGGAAAATGTGCACGGGTGGAGGGATGGTTGCTGGAACACTGTATGACTGAAACCTGATCATGAGCAGTTTTGTAATTGTATATCTCACAGAGGTATACAATTTTTAAAAATGAAACAAGATTAAAGACCACATACCAATGTATCTAAGTGACTTCAGGACCATACTGTCTGCTGGGATTCTATCGACATACCTTCTATTTTACTGATTCAGATTTCCACAAGAACATTTCCTGTTTATACCTTCCCATTTTACTTGATGAACACTCATGAGCAGCCTAAATTATAATGCAAAATAAAGGAGCAAAAAAATAAAGATACTCATTGGAGATTTATTCATTGTCATTGCACTCACATGGTCCCCTGTGCCCTTCCACTAGTGATCTCTGAACAGAGCCAGGAGTAAGCACTGAGCACAGTCAGATATGGCCAAAATCCCCAAATAAGGGAAAATCACCTACTCAGCCCAGTCCCAATTGTGGAAGCACTGACCTTGCAGTAAGTAAGATAGTTTCATTAAATTTTAATTATGAATATGTAAATTTTGTATTAATTGCATTTTGGTCCCAAAAGTTACTGTAGCGTACTCGCCCTTACACACACACACACACACACACATTTATATTAGTTCTTGGGTCAAGAAAATAGTCCTTTTAAAAAGTGAACAAACAGAAATGACCTCCTAACTGCACTGAAGACTAACTACTCTTAGCCTCTTAAGTATTTCAGTTGCCCCACAGGTGGGGGTTATATTACCCCTCTTGGAAGCTGCGACAGTGCATCCAAATCTTTCAGACTAGGAACAAAGCTACTCTCAGGTTGTTCTCACACGGGGCTTTTCTGTTTCCTCTTATCTGGTATCCCTGAAGTTCTGATTCACCTTCGCACTCCACAACCCTGCACTCATGTCCGCGTCACCCACTGTCAATTCCCTTCATGGACATGACCCCACTGTCCAGAGTTTTCCTTCATGACCACCCCTGCTCTCAGTCCTCCTCTGCCTCCTACCTGCCCCTGCAGACCCCAGATCCACACGTGCCGAGGCTCCTCCTCCAATTTCACAACCCCACTTAGGACCCCTCGCCAAAATTCTGTTCTCGGAGCCTTGTATCCTGTGAGTTCAGGGCTGATTCTCCAGACTCATAACTGCTCTCAGCTCTGAAGCAGACATGGATCTAGGCAGATCCTGGCAGTGAGTTTAAGGGAAGAAAGAAAAAAAACAAGAAATCTGACTAAATCACACAATCACCAGTTCAGGGAAGGCTGACCACAACAGGAACAAAAGTCCATTAACCCCAGGGAAGGAAGCCACCACACCTTTAATGCGCTTCCCCTTCACTACCCCCAAAGGGACTCTCCAGCATAGAAACTCCAATCGGGTCACAGCGATAGCACACAGGTAGGGCATTTGCCTTGCAAGTGGCCAACCTGGGTTCAATCCCCAGCATTCCATATGGTCCCCGAGCACCACCAGGAGTAACCCTTGGGCATCATAGGGTGTGACCCAAAAAAAAGCAAAAGAAAAGAGAACCCCCTCCCCAATCCAGGCATTAGATTAGGTTTGGTGAGTACCATTATTAATCAAACTTTACAAAAGCAGGAGGCGCTCTCTGCCCTCTGAAGAATTCTGTGTTCTCTTTCAAAGTGTTACCCTCATTCCTTCCTCTTATTTCATTTAAAAAAAAAACTATTTTGGGGACAGATCATAAGACAGCGGGAGCCCAAAAACAAAAGCAAAACAAGAAACTTGCTTTTACTACACTATTCATTTCCTCTTTCAATCCTTCCTTTGTGGGTTATAGCCAAATCCCCCGGGAAATCTGAACAGAGTCCAGGACTTTTCCTTATCTGCAAAGACCAGTTCCTTCTTCCTGACCCAGCTCACGCACCCCTGAAAACTGAAAACTCAGCTGGCTCCAGTCCCGTTTCCAGAGCTCAGGTTCATCCATCACCCCTCACAACTGCTCTTGTCCTGTCAATCACCTCCATTGTGTGTGTGTGTGTGTGTGTGTGTGTGTGTGTGTGTGTGTATGTGGTGAGGAGCGCTATGGGGCCTTCTAGGACCTGGAACAAACAGAAGTTTGCCCCCAAATAATATGTTCAATAAAACATCCTGCAAATACTCAAA
>JAJIBD010019481.1:0-24142 GCA_021461705.1 Cryptotis parvus | reverse complement strand
GGAGGGAGAGATAGAGGAGAGAAAAGACATAGAGAACCCGCCAAGTAGTTGAGATGTGGAGGGGGAGGGAGGTGGGGACATTGGTGATGGGAGATGGGTTCGGTGGAGGGATGGGTGTTGGAACACTATAGAACTAAAACTCTATATGAGTATCTTGCAATTGTATGTCTAAAAGTGGTGTAATAAAATTTGAAAAAAAATCACAAATGAACTGTTGCTGTAAGAGCCTTACCTGGCTGCATTCAGGGTATTCATTTTAAAAACATCTGCCAAATCCTACATGAATTTACTGAGTGGACAAAGAACATAAAGTATAATGGAGGTGGTGGGGCCGGGCGATAGCCCAGCGGGTAGGGCGGTTGCCTTTGCACGCGGCCGGCCTGTGCCGGCCTGGGTTCGATCCCGGCGTCCCATATGGTCCCCCAGCACCGCCAGGAGTAATTCCTGAGTGCAGAGCCAGGAGTAACCCCTGAGCATTGCTGGGTGTGGCCCAAAAAGCAAAAAAAAAAAAAAAAAAAAAGTATAATGGAGGTGGGAAGGTTTATTGCTACTGAAGTAGAAAGTACTTACATCAACATCTCAACCAGAGCTTCAGATTGGTCAAGAATATACACCACTGGGGCCGGAGCGGTATTATAGTGGGATGGGTGTTTACCTTCCACACAGCAGACCCGGGATCATTCCTTGGCATCCAATAGGATCACCTGAGCACCGCTATAAATAATTTCTGATTGCAGAGTCAGGAGTAATCCTCAGCATTGCTGGGTGTGATCCAAAGACGATAAAAAATAAAGCACCACAACAGTAAGAATGGAAGAACTTAGAATAGTAGCTTGGATTTTTTGTTTTGGCTTTTTGGGTCATGCCCCGGCAATGCTCAGAGGTTACTTTTTTCTTTTTCTTTTTGGGCCACACCCAGCAATGCTCAGGGGTTTCTGGGGACCATATGGGATGCGGGGATCAAACCCGGCCAGCATGGCCGGCGTGCAAGGCAAACGCCCTACACGCTGGGCTATGGCTCCGGCCCCTCAGGGATTACTCCTGACGGTGCTCGCAGGACCATATGGGATGCTGGATGCTGGGGATCGAACCCAGATGGCAGCGTGCAAGGCAAACGCCCTACCCGCTATGCTATTGCTCCAGTCCCAGCAGCTTGAAACTAATGACATCATCTATAGGTGTCTTGAGTTTCTCGAGAAAGCTGATGTCTCCCAGTATGTAAAAGCCATGCTAAAAATTGGACATTAATATTCCATAATAAATGCTTTATTTGGAGGTATTTAAAAGAGTTTGCCTCCCGCCCGGCAAGCCTGGCAAGCTTCTCGTGTTGTATTTGATATGCCAAATTCCAGTAACAATTACATTAGGTCATTCCCATGACCTGATGTAATGGTTTGAGGCTCTTTATGTTCCTGTAGCAAGCCGATGCCCCTGGCTCTACTGGCATGAGACAGGACATATGGAGATATTACTGGTGCCCGCTCTAGCAAATAGATGATCAACGGGAAGATCGTGATCGAGATCAAATATTCCATAACATAGGGCAGTGGGAAACTCATTATCTGGATCTTCAGTTCATAACCTGGTTTGCTGAGTAACAATACATTTTAGTTCCTAGGAATCATCATCTAGAGGAAAACAAGTGAAAAAATTTTTTTTCTTTTTGGGTCACACCTGGTGACGCTCAAAGGGTTGCTCCTGGCTCTGCACCCAGGAATTCTGGTGGTGCTCAGGGGACCATATGGGATTGAACCCGGGTTGGCCACCTGCAAGGCAAACACCCTGCCCATTGTGCTACTGCTCAGGCCCAAAGTGAAAACCACTTTCAAGTGGCCAGAGCGATAGTCCAGTGGGTCGGGTGTTTGCCTTGCATGTGGCCAGACCCAGATTCAACCCCTGGCATCCTCTGAACCCTCAGAAGTAATTTCTGAGTGCAGACTCAGGAGTATCCCCTGAACATTGCCAGGTGTGACCCAAAAAAGCAAAAAAACAAAACAAAAACCCAAAAACCCTTTCAACTTTTTTCCTTCTTTTGCTTGGCTGGGATTCTAAGCCAGGGCCTCCCCATATGCGACACAAATGCTCTGCTGCTGAATGATGTAAGATAGGCAAGTCTGACATACTTGGATCTATATTTAAAAGTTATATCCAAACACTATTAGTTTATTGACCCCTCTAAACAAGTGGTGTAAGTATATCAAGCTATAGAAAAGTATATGATTCTCATCCTTTAAAATTCAGGGCCATAGATTAAAAAAGTTTCTAATATTTGGGTATAGCGACTGTCACACTGGAGACCTAAGGACCGACACGAGAGTAACCGCAGGTTACTTGCAAAGGGCCATGAGCTTATGTGGAGTCTTGACATTCCAGTTTAACTTTTTTGTTTTTTATTTATTTTTTTGCTTCGTGGGTCACACCTGGCAATGCTGAGGGGTTACTCCTGGCTCTGCACTCAGGAATTACTCCTGGTGGTGTTCAGGGGACCATATGGGATGCTGGGGACTGAAGCCGGGTCAGCCGCATGCAAGGCAAACGCCCTACCTGCTGGACTATTGCTCCGGCCCCTCGAGTTTAACTTTACCACAGACCAATTTGGGACGAAGGAAAAGTCATCCGGCAGTTCAGACATGCCCCCATCTACAGTTTATAAAGTCATTGGATTTTTACACTCCTAGAAGCAGCAGGTACACACCATTACATAAAAGCCAATTTAGAAATATATATATATTTATACAATTTATAATTATTTACAATAAAAAACACTAATCTATGCAGATTCAAACTGAGGTATCCAACCAAAGCTTAACAAAGTCCTTTAGATGCAATTTCTTTTGGGTTTACTGCAACACTTTTTGTTATATTGTATGTCTTGTAAATCCCAATAAGTCTATCTGAAATCTCAAACATGTTATTTCGAAGAGAAATTATGATGAATTGCGCATTCTTTGTTTGTTCCTAGAGAGAGAGAGAACAATGGTAAGCAACATGCACGCACAGGCTTCCCCCTCCCTCCTGATGATGTGTTTCTGGGCTTCGGAGGAAGGCTGAAAGCGCCGGGCCAGGGAACCACACCCGCCCCAGGAGCAAGGACAGCAAACAGGAATGGGAACCATTAACTTTGGGTTTGAGAGACAAGTGGTCATTCTGGTTTTTTTGGGGGGTTCACGCCCATCGATGCTCAGGGGACCATAAGGGATGCTGGGGATTGAACCTGGGTCGGTCGCATGCAAGGCAAATGTTCTCCCTGCTGTGCTACCGCTCTGGCCCTCACGTGGTCATTCTGGAAGCATTTTGTCTCTCTTTTTTTTTTTTGCTTTTTTGGGTCCCCCAGCAATGCTCGGGGACCATATGGGATGCTGGGGATCAAACCCGGGTGGGCCATGTGCAAGGCAAATGCCCTACCCGCTGTGCTATCGCTTTGGCCCCTGTCTCATCTTGTAGTGAAAGAAAAGATCAGGGCAGGCAGAAACTCTAAAATATGAATTTCTGCTATCTATATTTTACTTTTCTCCCATGAAATATTTGGTCCAGATAAAGAGCTTGGTCTCATGCTGGGAACCAGGATTACTTACGTATATATAAAATGCAACAATGGAGACGTTTTTTAAAATCAAGGGCTGCATCAATCTCGTCCATGAAGTACAGGGGCGTGGGTTTGTAATGGTGAAGAGCGAATACTAATGCCAATGAACTCAGTGTTTTTTCTCCTCCTGAAAGGTTAAAGATTTTCTTCCAACTCTTCTTGGGTGGCCGAACACTGAAATTAGGAATATCAACTGTTAAAATTCTTTTTTCTTTTTTGGGTCATCCCGGCATTGCTCAGGGTACTCCTGGCTCTGCACTCAAGGATCACTCACTCCTGGCGGTGCTGAGGACCCATATGGGATGCTAGGGACTGATTGAACCCGGGTCAGCCGCGTGCAAGGCAAATGCCCTACCTGCTGTGCTATCGCCCCATTCTTGGAATATTTGTGTTTCATAAATCTGAACTTTTTGGGGAATAATTTCATCTTGTATGATGAAGACACCGGATCAGCCTCCACATAGTGCACAGCAGGCTGAGCGCTTCAGTCTATCTCCACAGCAATCCTGACTTCCGTCTCTAGTGCCCGTGTCCTGCCCAGCCCAATTCAATGCAGAGTCGGTGGGACAGTGGTCAGCAGAAACCCTCTAGGTTCCAATGCTGAGTCCCAGCATCACTGCCAGCCCTCACGCTACACCCAGTGCTTTGCAGGGGGTAATGTACCAAGGATCAAAGCTTGGTTACATACTTCAGAATTTTGCTTTTTAGGTGGTGGCTTGGAAGGGATCAAACCCAGGCCAGAGTACAGTACAGCAGGTAGGGCACTTGTTTTGCTTGTAGCACCGCACACACCCCCAGGCCTAGCAGGAATGACTGCTGAGTACAGCATACCTGGCACTCTCAGGTATAGCCCAAAAACCAAAAAATAAATGAAAAATGTTTCAAGTGTCAAACTAACCATCGGGCATGTGCTCTGACTTTAACTGCCAATGTGAAACGGACTGCTCAACTGCAGAACAGTTACGAACCTGAACATGATTCCTTCAGAGAAAGGGTCCAGACTGTCTACGAGCTCGAGCTCAGCGTCGCCTCCCAGAGTCAGCATCTGGTAATTCTCCTTTAATTTGTTTGTTATTATATAAAAGCCTGCCATGAATTCATTAAGCCTCTGCTTCCGAAGATCTTCATACGCCTGTCTGAACTGATCTCTTTCGCAAGTAATTTTGTCCAATTCAGCTACCCGTTGTAAATATAATTCTTCCTATGAAAAAAGTATTTTCACGAGAAAAGCATCTTTAAAACACTCAGAGGGTGAAAGCCCAGCGTACCCCTTTCCCGACCTTCCTCTACTCTGGTACGCCACAATGAGGACGGAGCAAGGCACACTCTCACTCCCTACCTTCTTCTTATTTTTTTTTTTTTTTGCTTTTTGGGTCACACCCGCGATGCTCAGGGGTTACTCCTGGCTCTGCACTCAGGAATTACTCCTGGCGGTGCTCGGGGGGACCATATGGGATGCCGGGATCGAACCCGGGCGGCACAGGCCGGCCGCGTGCAAGGCAAACGCCCTACCCGCTGGGCTATTGCCCCGGCCCCCCAGCCTACCTTCTTCTTATACTCTGCAATGGCACCGATGTTTGGCTTCATTTCATGGCTCTGGGCTTCCAGAAGTGCGATCTGACTTGTTATAGAATCTGGGTTCTTGATGGCTTCAAGGTCCTCTGGGCTGAGAACTGAAATTTCTCTGACAGGATTATCTTCAATAGGATGCAATTTTATTTTTGAAATCTAGAAGTTCAATTAGATATTAGGGGGAGCAAATATTAAAATTAGTTGTCTACATCTTTTTGGGTCACACCCAAGTGATCTCCGGGGTTACTCCTGGCTCTTTGCTTAGGAATTACTCCTGGCACTGCGTGGGGGATCATGTGGAATGTTGGAGACTGAACCCGGACAGTCGCATGCAAGGGAAACGCCCTACCCGCTGGACTATCGCTCTGGCCCCTAGTTGTCTAAATCTTAATGAGAAAAACCTATGTCTATCAAAACAACAGGAAGAGTTGACTAATTTATTCACTATCACAGAACTTAAACAGTGCAGTGTGTCCAATGTGCTTCTGTAATTCTTTGTTGAATCTCTAAAATGAGCCTAGGAATAGGGATTAATTCTAACCACTGCCCAATTTTTTTTCCACATACATTAATTCCATATCCTACCTACTTGAGAAGTGGGATCATGGACTTACAACACTCACCTCCTTTTGCCAATATTTTATCTTAGAGTTATGCTCCGCCACATGGCCATCTATTTGTTCAAGTTTCAACTTAATTCCAAGTGCATCTTTCTGAAGAGCATGTTCGCTTTCTTGAATCAGTTTTAGTTCTTGAAGTAGACTCCGGTGTTCTTTCTGGACTTCTGGCAAAGATTCCTGGAAACCCAGCAGACTACATATTGTAGCAATTGTAGCAGGCGACAAGCAGGTTAACAGCAGAGAGGCGAACCCAGCACCCTCTCCTTCCTCATCTTCCATCCGGCAAGCTTTCGGCCTGGGAGATGGAGCGGCCCAAGGGCACAGGCTGCATGCAGGAGCTAGGCCAAGTCTATCGCACGACACAACCCCCGAGCGCCGCTGGGTGTGACACAAAGGCCACTTCAGTCCCCCTTTACTGGACGAGACAGCACTGACCGCCCTGCCCACCCGCCTCTCGGGCCTCACCTCGGCAGCATTTGTGCTTTGTATGACGGCTGCTGCTCTGTCTTCCAGGCTTTTCAGTTCTGCTGTTAAGTCAGTCACTTCTTTCTCAGTGTCTTTTATTTCTTTTTCTGTGCGAGACACAGTATCTTGTGCTTTTTTAAGATTTCTAAAAGAAAATGATACCACGAAAAAATATAATGACATTTAGTTTCTGAAAACCTACAAAGAGCTCCCCATACTATTAATGCATCTTTTCCTAACAAGATTAAAAAATTTACAATCAATCATTTGAGCAGGCTCTTTGTTCATATATACACGCGGTGGGGTATTTATAAGTTTTGGTAGTAAGTACAGTACAAAGTTAAGAATCTTTATAAAAACTTATAGCATCTGACCTTACAAGCTGTGCCCAACCTTCACTGAAGCAAAGCCGTTTCCTTTCCCTGGCTGGGGGAGGAGACAGGCAGGCTGTGCTGCAGAGGCAGCGCCCGGCCCTGAGTGGACACTGGCCCCGGTGAGCACTCTACCTGTCCGCAGTCTTGATCGCCACCTGGGCTTTAGTAATGGCAGAAGCACATTCATCCAGCTGCTTATTCACTTTATCAAGTTTGTCTTGCTGGGCCTTGAGTTTATGGTTATTGATTTCTATGATGAGGTCGTGTAACCTTTTCACTTCAGCTTCAACCTTACCAGCTCTCTTAGCCACACTCTCATACTCTAGAAAATAATAATAGTGAAAACAAGTTAAAGCGGCCGGAACAACAGGACAGTGGCTAGGGCGTTTGCCTTGCACGTGACCAACATGGGTCCAATCCCTGGCATCCCAGGAGTAATTCCTGAGAGCAGAGTGAGGAGTAAGCCCTGAGCATTGTTGGGAGTGACCCAAAAAGAAAAAAAAAAAAATCACCCTTCCTCCCCTATCCCCCCAAGAGAAAATGCAGATTTCTTTAGGCATGCAGGAAAGTTCTCAAAGAGAACAAAGGCCTTGGGGCCGGAGCGTTATCATAGCAGGTAGGGCGTTTTCTTTGCACACGGCTGACCCAGGTTCGATCCCTGAGCATTGCTAGGAGTAATTCCTGAGTGAAGAGCTAGGAGCACCCCCTGAGCATTGTTGGGTATGACTCAAAAACAGCAAAAAAGGGAGAGAACAGGGGCCGGAGAGATAGTCCCGCAGGTAGGGTGTTTGCCTTGCACACAGCCGACCTGGGTTCGATCCCGGCATCCCATATGGTCCCCTGAGCACCACCGCCAGGAGTAATTCTTGAGCAAAGGGCCAGGAGTAACCTCTGAGCACTGCCGGGTGTGACCCCCCCAAAAAAAAAAAAGGAGAGAGAGAACCAAGGCCAGACCAGACAGCAACATGGAGTCCAAGCGTGGTGTCCCGACCATACATGGTTCTCTCCAGGGGCCCCAAGTTGCAGCGCTCTGGGCTCGCCTCAAATGGCACTCCCACGTGCCGTGCACACGCCCTACCCCAGACGGCGACCCTTCGGGGCTCGGGAACCCCAGGGCCACACCCAACAATGCTCAGGCTCACGAGCGGCCGGGGAGCACATCAGGCTCTGTCTCACACAAACTACGTGTTTTTATTTTATTTTATTTTTTGCTTTTTGGGTCACACCCGCAATGCTCATGGGTTACTCCTGGCTCTGCACTCAGGAATCACTCCTGGTGGTGCTCGGGGGACCATATGGGGATGCCGGGATTCAAACCCGAGCCGGCACAGGCCGGCGCGCGCAAGGCAAATGCCCTCCCCGCTGGGCTATCGCTCCGGCCCCAAACTACGTGTTTTACCCCATTTCTCATGCCTGAAACGGAAAATGACGAAGCTCACAGCAAGTGCTCCTCAGACGCAGCTGGGAGCGTTCTGTCCTCACGCCTCCTGCAGTGACCAAAGGGCAGCAACTCTAACCGATGCAGTGGACAGTCCGAGTGCACTCTGAGTGTGAACACGGACATCTAGCTCACTGCCCTCTGCTCTTTAAAGACTATTTGGGGGCTGATAAGCAGCAACAGGCTGGGGTGCCTGCATGTGCGGACAGCTGAGCAACAAGCTGGTGATAGCCCAAGAACTAGGAGACAAAAAAGTGAACGGGTGTATGTTTGTGCGGGGAATTCGAGTCAAACGAACATTAGTGTTTCACACGATTATATGTACACACACACAAAGTTCTGGAAGGAAAATCTATCTTCTCAGTTCTCCAACACTAACTTCCCTTCATGTGCATACAAGTTTCCCGTGAGCTCATTTCAATGGGTTTCTCCAAGACCCCGCTTGCTTTTTTGGGTCACACGTCACACCTGGCAATGCTCAGGGGTTACTCCTGACTCTGCGCTCAGGAATTACTCCTGCCAGAGCCCAGAGGACCATAAGGGATGCTGGGGATCGAACCCTGGTCGGCCGCATGCAAGGCAAACGCCCTACCCACTGGACTATCGCTCCGGCCCCTGACCCTGCTTGCTTTATCTTCAAACTACTATTAGAGCGAAGGGCATTTTTAAGGCCAGACCAAAGGTTTGGAGTATGGACTTGGCACCGAGGCTCTTGGCCCCCGACCCCGTAACCTTAAACTGCATCATACCGACCACACTGTGCCTCGGCTTCCTCAACTATCAGATGACGCCATCAGTCAACACTTTACGGGCTGGGGAGCACAGGGGAGAGGTGCTTGCCTTGCACGTGGCCGATGACAGGTCCCTGAGCACTGGCAGGTGAGCGCCCACCAGTCACCCATCTGGGAGCCTGGTGAGCATCACAGCCAGGAGGAGGAAGGACGACAGCAGGGAATTAACGCAACCAAACTTCCTGACAATCAAAGTCTTTTTCACATACCTGTTTTGAAAGTTTTTACGGTTTCTTCTAGCAATTTCTGCTTCTTTTTGTCAGGGGCTGTAGCCAGTACATTAGCTTCAAGTTCCTTAACTTGTACCTTCAAATATTCTTCTTGTTCTGATAAAGGCTACAAAAACGTTTCAACATTCAAAGTCAAGTTTTTAACTTAGCAAGAGTGGCACCTTTTCATGAACAGTAACCCAGTGACGAGCAGCATGTACAGTAACCCAGTGACGAGCAGCATGTACAGTAACCCAATGACCAAACTGTGGGACAAGCAAAATGCTCTCCTACAACTGCAAGAAAATGTATACAGTGGTTTGGAAAGTTTAAGACAAACTATAGTAATAAAAGTATGACATTAAAAGTTCACATGAATATTTCATGTGTAAACTCATGTTAACCATATACACAAATACATGTATTTGTATATAAAGATACAAATATCTCGCTCTATATGTTTTCTGCTTTTGCGCTTGGGGTTCAGGGATATGGGGCACCAGCGACGGAATCCGGGTCAGCTGCATGCAAGGCAAGCACCTCCCCCACTGTGCTATGGCACTAGCCCTAACCTCTATGTTACAACACTGTCAGAAGTACCTAAGATTGAAGGTGATGAACTTGGGGGATCTGTCACATGTGCACTACTTTAAAGAATTTGTTTTTTGGTTTTTGAGCCATACCCAGTGGTGCCTCGGAAACCATATGAGATGTCTGGACAGAAACCAGGTTGGCTGAATCCAAGGCACGCGCCCTCCCAGCTGTACTACCTCTCAGACCCACGTGCACACTTATTTAACGGAAACAACTTTCTGCACTGAAACAAGTGAGAGTCAAGTGTCACAGAGATGAGACACGTTCCCGCGAGTAAGCCTTAGCCAGGGAGCCTGGGCGGCAGGGGCGGCCGTGGCAGGTACCTGAATGCTGGCGGTGAATTTCTCCAGCGTGTCCCTCATCTCTCGCTCACTCTGCCGCAACCTAAGAACTGCTTCTTCCAGCTGTACTTTCTGTTCTTGAATCTGTGCAGCCTTTTGAGAATCTTTCTGCAACTGTGATTCCATTTTATTTACCTACCAAAAACAAAGTCAATTTATGAGTGAAGGAAATCTAAACTTCTGATCTTAAACATAAGCAATATCTGACTTGATTTGGTTCTGGTTAGTTATATTATTTGTTTTTGCTTTTTGGGTCACACCCAACAACATTCAGGGGTTATTCCTGGCTCTGCTCTCAGGAATTACTCCTGGCGGAGCTCAGAGGAGCATATGGGATTCCAAAGAATCAAACCTGAGTCGGATGCTTGCAAGGCAAATGCCCTCCTCGCGGAGTACTGCTCTGGCCCCTGGTTAACTTTTTTTAAAATTTAGATTTTGATTTTGAGGGGCTGGAGCGATAGCACAGTGGAGAGGGTGTTTGCTTTGCATCTGGCCGGCCCAGGTTTAATCCCCGGCATCCCACATGGTCCCCCGAGCTCTGCCAGGAGTAATTCCTGAGCAAAGAGCCAGGAGTAACCCCTGAGCATTGCTGGGTGTGACCCAGAAAGCAAAAACAAAAAGGTTTGGATCTTGAAAGAGAAAATATGTAATGCTGCAATAATTATGTAAAAAGGTAAAATGTGTAACGAAATGATTAAGTTACAAAATATCCTGAACTAAAAATAAGATTCAGGGGCTGGAGCGATAGCCCAGTGGGTAGGGCGTTTGCCTTGCACGCGGCCAGCCCATGCCGCCCGGGTTCGATCCCCGGCATCCCATATGGTTCCCTGAGCACCACCAGGAGTAATTCCTGAGTGCAGAGCCAGGAGAAACCCCTGAGCATTGCCGGGTGTGACCCAAAAAGCAAAAAAAAAAAAAAAAAAAAATAAGATTCAAAGATCCATCTATGTCCACAGAAATATCTGTTGGGGTCAGAGTGATACCCCAATGGGGAGGGCGTTTGCCTTGCATTCGGCTGACCTTGGTTTGATCCCCGGCATCCCAGATGGTCCCGAGCACTGCCAGGAGTAACCCCTGAGCATTGCTGGGTGTGACCCAAAAAGGCAAATATAAAAAAAATCTTGGTGGGAATGTCAACTGGTGCAGCCTTGGAAAACTATATGGGCGGTCCTCCAAAGACTAGAAATTGAGCTCCTGCTCGACCCAGCCACACCACTCCTTGAAATATACCCTGGGAAGCCAAAAACACAGCGGAAACACCGTCTGCACTTTTATTTTCATAGCAGCACTATTCACAATAGCCAGAATCTGGAAACAACCAGAGTGCCCGAGAACTGATGACTGGATAAAGAAACTGTGGTACATCTACACAATGGAATACTATGCAATGTTAGGGAAAATGAAGTTATGAAATTTGCCTATAAATGGATGGACATGGAGGGGTCATGTTGAGTGAAATTAGCTAGGAGATATAGAATGACTGCATTTATCTGTATGACATAAATACACACACACAAACACACACACACAATGATATCAACATCCAAGATCAGGCGAAATGTGTATCAGAAGGTCTTGTCAAAGGTGGAAATTATCACAAACGTGTGGTAAGACAGAAGCTCTTGTCAAAGGTGGAAATTATCACAAACGTGTGGTAAGACAGATAAGGGAACAGTGTGCTAATAATTGTCGAAAGTGCTATTTCCACATATAGCTTAGCATTAAATACAGGCAAAAAAGATACACGATAACCTCTAAGTATATGTATTACAATCCACAATATGTAAGAGAAGGAGAGAGAGAGAGAGAGAGAGAGAGAGAGAGAGAGAGAGAGAGAGAGAGAGAGAGAGAGAGAGAGAAAAAGAGATAAGGAACCTGCCATAGAGGCAGGCTAGGGGAGGGGAGAGGGTCTCGGGACATTGGTGGTGGGAAATGGGCACTGATGGAGGGATGGGTGCTGGAACACTGAAACCCAAACACGAACAATTTTGTAATTGTTTATCTCATGGTGGTATAATAAAATATATTAAAAAACCTCTTGTATAGTTTCCACCTGACCCTGTGGCGGTGGCATGGGCAGGGCATGCATGCCAGCCCTTGGAGTCAGAGTCAAAACATGCATTAAAAAATTTTTTTTGGACTTTTGGGATCATACCCAGCAATGCTCCAGCGTTACTCCTGGTGGTACTCTGGGAACCCTATGGGATGCTGGGGATTGAACCCAGGTCAGTTGTGTGCAAAGGCAAACACCCCCCCCCACTATAATATTGCTCCAGCCGTGCTCAGGGGACCAGGGATTGAACTCCGGGTGGCCCTGTGCGAGGCAAGGGCCCGACCTGCTACCACCGCTCCAGCCCCCCACCAAGAAGACGTTTACACCTGCTGACCTGCTCCTCGGAGACCTCGGCGATGACTGACGACCCCATCCTGCCCTTCATCACTCGACTGCCACCTCCGGTCATGGTACCTGGCAGCAAAGAGCGGCATCAGGCAGGGCGTCGCCCAGGAAGAGCATGCAGGGGCGGGGCGGGGGCACCTCACCTGACTGCTCGATGATCTGTCCCTGCAGAGTCACCACCCGCCACCTCCGGTCACTTTGATATGCGACTCTCGTGGCTTGATCCAAGTTGTCAGCTACTAAGGTATCCCGTAAAGCAAAGTAAAAAGCTTGGCGGATTTTCTCATCTTTCACGGTTACCAAATCAAACAGACGAGGAGTATTTTCAGGAGTCTGAATTCTGGCCATCTTCTTAGCCCACACTGCCATCTAAAAAAGTCAGAGAAAAATAGCAGCAACAACAACAACAACAACAACAACAAAATAACCAAGAAATATCTTTTCTAGGGCGGAGCAATAGTACAACGGTAGGGCTTGCACACAGCCAACCCGGGTTTGATCCCTGGCATCCCATACGGTTCCCCGAATACTGCCAGGAGTGATTCTTTTTTTTTTTTTTTTGCTTTTTGGGTCACACCCGGCGACGCTCAGGGGTTACTCCTGGCTCTGCACTCAGGAATTACTCCTGGCAGTGCTTGGGGACCATATGGGGTGCTGGGGATTGAACCCGGGCGGCATGGGCCGGCTGCGTGCAAGGCAAACGCCCTACCCGCTGAGCTATCGCTCCGGCCCCTGGGAGTAATTCTTGAGTGCAGAGCCAGGAAGAATCCCTGTGTATTGCCGGGTGTTACGCAAAAGAAAGAAAGAAAAAAATTATTTTCTACATGTTCCAAGTATCATTTACACAAGGAACAGGCACGCAGGAATGTGTCAGGATAACTCTAGAGGTTCTAAATAATTAACTATTATTTACTGGCTCATGCATAAAGTTACATGTAAAATAATACACAAATGATGTTTCTGCTGCATCTTCCTGTTTATGAACACCCACCTTATCTAACCCTATAAAGGTTGCAACTCCAATATTTTGTCTTTTAAGGAAGTTTACACATTCTTGGGCTGTATCAATGGAATCAACGACAATATAGTCTAGTGCGTGACAACAAGACGAAATAGCAACATCGTATTTCTCATCAATCGCTCCTAAGTCCCCCTAAAAATTAAGGAGAAAAAAACCAATCAGCAAGTTTGAAGTATACGATCATTTCATTACTATTCACAGATTTGACGACTTTTAATGAAAACCTAGGGGCCAGAGATATAGACCGGGGAGGGCGTTTTGTCGTGGCACGTGGCTGACTGAGGCTTCAGCCCGGAAGCCCACAGGGTCTCCCAGCACCGCCAGGAGTGATTCCTGAGCGCAGAGCCAGGAGGACCCTCTGAGCATCGCCGGGTGTGGCCCCAAAAGAAAAAAAGGCACACAAGGGTTGAGAGCTAGCAGAGAGAGTAGGGCACTTGCCTTGCACACAGTGACTTGGGTTGATCCCTGCACTGCATGTGGTTCCCAGGTCACTCCCAGGAGTGACCCCTGAGCAGAGGCAGAAGTAAGCTCTGAGCACCGCTGAGTGCAACTCCCCAAACAAAAACTCAAAGTACAAATATGGCACATAATGGAAGTGTCCCTCCATCTTCTGCAAAGCAACCACGGCTAGACAGGCTTTTAGCCTTATCTTTTTTTTTTTTTTTTTTGGGTCACACCGCAATGCTCAGGGGTTACTCCTGGCTCTGCACTCAGGAACCACTCCTGGCAGTGCTCGAACCCGGGCGGCACAGGCCGGCCGCGGCAAGGCAAACGCCCTACCCGCTGGGCTATCGCCTCCGGCCCAAGCCTTATCTTTTTCTTTTCTTTTTGGGTCACACCCGGCAATATGCAGGGGTTACTCCTGGCGATGCTCAGGGGACTAAACCCGGGCCGGCACAGGCCGGCCGCGTAAGGGCAAACGCCCTACCCGCTGTGCTACCGCTCCGGCCCTTAGCCTCATCTTGAACAGAACGTATGGACACAGCGCTGGAGCCCCGAGCAGTGTGGCCCAGTGTCGCCACACCACAGACATCAGGGCTATGCACATCACTCGCAGAGTCCTCAGGTGCACGATCATGGTAAGGAGTCTCATCACTGTCCCACTCAGGTAGGAGGATCCCCAAATAACAAACAAGACCCAAATACGACCCCAAGTTGATCCCTAGCAACACGTAGGCCCGAAACAAGCCAAGAGAAAGCAGCCCACTGACCTCCCGCTGCCCGCGCACTGCTGCCTGGAAGACCAGCCCAGGGCGGACAGAGGCGGCGGGAGGGCTCCTGCGCAGCTGCCCTTTGAGGTGGAAACCAGTCCACTAGCGAGTCGCCCTGGAATTCTATTGATTTGCCTAAACTTGACTGACAACTCTCAATATAGTGGTGCAAAACCCTAAAGACAAAATCATAAAGTTGGGTATTAAAATGATTCTAACCCACCAATGCACGGAGGAGGCCTGGGTTTGTCCCATGGCACTGCTCAGTATCACTTTACTTGTCTTCTTGTTGTTCATCGATTTGCTCGAGTGGGCACCAGTAACATCTCCATGCATCCAGTTGCAAGCAAGTGTAGCCCAAGGGCACCTGCTTGCTCCAGGAACACGCAGAGCCTCAAACCATTCCTTCAGGTCATGGGAATGAGGTCTATAATTGTTATTGATTTTGGCATATCACATACGACACCGATAGCTTGCCAGGCTCTGCCGTGTAGGTGGTACACTCTCAGTAGCAGGCTCTCATCTCGTATATTTACTGATGAACCCGAACAGGGAGAGATCAGCTTTTCCCTTGGGTGTGCTCTGAGGAGCTGTGGAGTCTGGATGTTGAGAATGACTGACCTCATGGTATGGGGTTCCTCTGGCTTCTTGCTAGGCTCACTGGGATGACGGCCATGGCTAGAACCTGCTTAGAACTGTATAGAATGTATAAATGTGCAAGAACTAGGGAAGGACCTGGTCCTGACTTCCAGTGCTATCTAAGACTGTGGCGCGGCTGTGGGTTTGGATGCCTCTCTTCTGGGGTTGCTGGCTGTGGTGGTTGGGAGCTCGCAGCCACGCCTGCCGATGTTAGTGGAGGAATGGGAGGAGGAGCCCAAATCCCCACTCCCTGGAAGAGACACTCCAGACCCACAGCTGAGCCACTCGGCCCACGTGGAAGCGGCCCGGGAGCTCCGAGGGCAGTAAATGGCTTGGTCAGCTCTTGCCGAGTCCAACATAGCTCCAAGGCACTGCTCAGTATGAGCCAAAAACCAAACTAAGCAGGAAAAACCAATTTTTATAGGCCTGAGTACAAGAGCAAAAGATAAACTTGGAACGTTAGTTTATGTACAATGATACTCAATAGACAATTGTTTCGAGTCAAGTAAGAAAGAAAATGTATAACCCTCTAGGGAAATGCCATCATCTGCACACAAATGTACTCACGAGCCGCCCAGACCCGGGGATCCTGCCGGACCTCTTCTCTTGGATGATGGCGTCCAGGACCTTGCCCCCTACTCGGGTCATCGCTAAGGAACTCTTTGCTTCTTCAACTTTTTGGAAAAGATCGTGAACCAAAGTTTTGAAATGTATTTCTTCTTGCGTGACTTTTTGAAGTTGTTTTTCTTTCTGCAAGTGAAAAGGAGAATGACCCCCAGGGTGGAGAGTGTATAGGGGTAGGGTCCCTGCAAGCGGCCGTATCCATTACAATCCTCAGCATCATCTGATGCTCTGAGCAACTGCCAAGGATCACTCCTGAGCACAGAACCAGGAACAAGCCCAAAGCTTGGTACGGCCATGATTCCTGTCAACCCAAAGAAAATAAATCCTAAAACTATCTGCCCAATCACTATATAGAATTGTGTTAATGCCTCAGAAAGGGGAAAAATAACACTTGAACCAGAACTAAGCTGGTATATCCCAACTGCTGGTCTATTTCTCAAAAAACGGACAGGCTTTCTGGAGTCAGCTGTGGGCCACGGAAACCCATGTTGTATGTAGAGAATCTCTTTCTTTAGTTCTACGGAAATCAAAAAGGACAGGACTACAGCTCTATGGTATTCTGCTTCCTAATACTGAAAATGTTTTCGTAAGACAACCAAAGCGCACAGATCTAAAATCAGAGTCTGATGACTAGCACTAGTACTATGCAAACGTGGGCCACCATAACAGCGCGCATGCACACACCTCCCGGAGAGCCACAACTTCTCACAGGCCGCCAGGACACAAACATGCTCACACCTCGCGGAGAGAGAGCAGCGACTTTCGTCACAGGCCCGTTCCCCTAGCCTTTACCCCTCTGCTGGCTATAGTGGCATAGAGCAAAGCTGATGGCTTCTCAAGACAATCAGCTGAAGCTGGAGCTGGAACACGCCTAAGCCTCCACCCTGTGGAACTTGTGGCCCACTGAGCCTTACGATGTAAATTCCGTGTGGTCACATACTCCCTTGTCAACCATCTATGTGCTCTCAGGAACACTTTCGGTATAATTATTCTTCAAACTACATTTTCTATTGCCATATTGCCTAATGAGGCTTTGCAGTCTGAAAGTTATTTTTATAGTTCTACACCTACGAAATTCAATACAACACATGCAGGCAAGTTGCTTTGCATATATGTGATTTTTTCCTTATCATCTTTTACCCTGGTATTTCTTTCACCCTTATATGAACTCCGATTGAGAAACAAAACTTCCCTTGTTCACCTACTTCCACAGGGTGGTGAAGTGACTGCTCTTCGCCGAGCAAGGCTTAGGAAGAGACGCTGCTTGTTCTTTGGCTTTGGGCCGCTCAGGGCTTCCTCCTGGCAGTCGGGGACCATGCGGATGTACGAGGTCACGCATAGTTTGACTTAATAAGAATGCTCATGGTTTTTTTTTTTTTGCCTTTTGGGTCACACCCGGCAAAGCTCAGGGGTTACTCCTGGCTCTGCACTCAGGAATTACTCCTGGTGGTGCTCGGGGACCATAGGGGATGCCAGAGATCGAACCGGCGGCACAGGCCGGCCATGTGCAAGGCAGATGCCCTACCCACTAGGCTATCGCTCCGGCCCCAAGAATGCTCAAGTTTTAACCCATTTCTTTCTAGGGAAGACCGAACTAAGTGAAAACAAATCCACTAAGCAGTTCCCGAAGCGTGGAGCCGAGTCCGCGTCACGCCAGGAAGCGAGCGAGGGCTGGGAGCCCGGCAGGCCCGAGGCAGACTCACCTCCTGCAGCTCCCGCCCGGTCTGCGGCAGCTTCACCTCGAGCTCGCGGATCGCGGCTTCCCTCTCCTTCAGAGTCTCCGAGCGGTGCCGAGCTTCCTTGGCCTTATCGAACTGCGAAACTGCAGTGTTGTGGCGACTGAGATAGATATCAAGCTCGGACTGGGCCACATCCATCTTTGACCGCGCTTCATTTACTGACTTGCTGAAAGTCATAAGTTCTTTTCTTGACTCTGTTAAAATGCAGTTGGAAATGTTCTGAGCTTTGGGCCACAGTCGGTGGTGCTCAGGGGCTTCACGTGGAGACCCAGCCCGTGGCGGCCACACCCGCCCGTACCCGTGCTCTCTCTGGGACACCGAAACCGGAGTGAAACCCTGCATTTCATGGGGTTCTCTTTTGGGGAGGTGCAGTCCGGCACTGCTCACCTCACCTGCTGTCCCATCGCTTCAGCCCTCATGGTATTTTCTATCACCTTTTCTAAAAGGGCAAAGTTTAAAGACTTTTTGTTTGCTGGTTGGTTGATGTTGTGGCCACACAGGGTTGTGCTGAGAGCATACTCCTGGCTCTGCACTCAGGAATTACCCCCTGGTAGCTCAAGGGACAGTCAGGGGTGCCGGGATTGAACCTGGGTCAGCTGTGTGCAATGCTAACACCCTACCCACTGGACTATTACCCTGGCCCCTCTAACAACTACAGAGCAGAAAATGTCAAGTATATTCAGAGGTAAAGCCAGGTTACTCCTACCATTGGCCACTACTGGAAATAGAAGACATCGGCTTCCTGTACACACAGCTGAGCCATTGGACAGCAGGTGGGCACTTGAACGCACACGGCCAGATCTAAGGAGCCTTTAGGTGAAGAGCAACAAAATGCCCGAGGGAGGTCCTAGCTGCTGGACGAGGTGAGGTCTGAGGCTGCCCGGCTCTGACCCCTGGGACGCCAGAACCAAGGAAGGCCGCTGCATGCCGACTCGACCCAATCGCCAGCCACTAGGACAGACGTTTAACTTCCGCACCCTGCGACAGCCTCTGCTGCGAAGAGTAGGAACTTCCTTCTGTGAGATACAGACGGGGTTGTGTGGCCTTATGCGGTCCGTGTGGTGACTCATTAAGGTACCAAAAGCCAAGATGACACAGGAGATTTGAAATGTCACGTTTTCCTGCTACTGGTACGGATCGCAGTCGGGCCCACGGCCCCCAGCCCTGCAGAGCAGCCCCTAAGAGTAACAGTCAGGCCCAACTCCCAAGCCCTTGGCCCCACCCCCAAAACACCTGCTAATTTTTAATAAATGGCAATAGAAAATGAAACAGAGGAATCTAGGCTGATTTTAGTAACGCTGGAAACTAAAAGGCCCAAACTTTCCCTCAAGCATTTCCCACTATCGTTTTTCTTTTACTAAAAGTCCCAAGCTTAGACAGCTGACAACAAACTTACTTCTTTCTCTTTCTGAAGCCCTTGCGTTTCCTGTTTAAGGCTATCCATGACGCCTTTTAATTTCTTTTCTTCTTTCTCCTTTTCCTTCTCGAGGGTACTGTTTCGACTTGTTGTTTCAGCTATGATTTTCTCACTCTTGGCAGGTACATTTTTAAATTCTTCCACCTAAGATATGAAACCAATATAACCAACACTTTTCTTCTTTTACAAGTATTCCTGAAGGGGCTGAAGTGATAGTTCAGCAGGTAGGGCGTCTGCCTTGCACCTGGCCGGCCGGGTTCAATCCCCAACATCCCATAGGGTCCCCTGAACACCGCCAGGAATAACCCCTGAGCATTGCTGTGTGACCCAAAATGAAAAAGAAAAAAGGTATTCCTTAATACCAACATTCTAGGCTTGAGATTTTATAGACTTCTTAAGTGGGCTTCGTTAGCAAGAACCTTCCTCATCACTCATTGCCCCCTCTCTCTGTTCAGGCAATTCTTGAATCGCAGCTCACAATTCCAGATTCTTCACGACTGAATCATACTGAATCGCAACTCACAATTCCGATTCTTCATGACTGACAGCCCTCCCAGGGCTGGGCCTTCTTCCTCGCCATGTTCTAACTCACTCAGGCTACACTGAGCTTTCTTCTTCTTCTATTTTTTTTTTTTTTTTTTGCTTTTTGGGTCACACCCGGCGATGCTCAGGGGTTTCTCCTGGCTCTGCACTCAGGAATCACTCCTGGCGGTGCTCGGGGGACCATATGGGACGCCAGGGATAGAACCCGGGCCGGCATAGGCCGGCCGCATGCAAGGCAAACGCCCTACCCACTGGGCCATTGCTCCGGCCCTCTTCTATTTTTTAGTATTTGAGTTAGAGCATGGCGAGGAAGAAGGCCCAGCCCTGGGAGGGCTGTCAGTCGTGAAGAATCCGGAATTGAGTTGCGAGTACTCAGGGGGTTACTCCTGGCGGTTCTCAGGGGACCCTATGGGATGCTGGGGATGGGACCCGGGCCGGCTGCACGCAAGGCAAACGCCCTCCCCACTGTGCGTGTCGCTCCGGGCTATGCTGCGTTTCTTACGTGGACTCCTGTCAACTATAACTTGCCACTGTTACCTTTGCACCTGAACCCTTTGAAAGAGTCCCCACATTTCCTCAGCAGCAGCACCATGAACTCTCACTATGTTGATAAAACCACACCTCCACAGTTGATGCCTGAACATTTAAACATCTAGCACTGACAGGAATAAAGGACGGACCTTCTGAAAGGACGAGTACAGTTTCTGCCTTACCTTTTCATATCTGAGGGCATGTTATGTTTAAAAGACCTGGGGCCAGAAAGATGCCAACAGGCCGGCCTGGGTTTGGTCCCTGCACTCCATATGCAATAAATGCACGAGACGAGAGGCTACTACATGAGTATGCCACCCACACGGGCAGAGGCTGGCAAGCTACCCATGTCATATTTGATATGCCAAAATCCAGTGTCAATTATAGACCTCATTCTCGTGACCTGAAGGAATGGTTTGAGGCTCTTCATGTTCCTGGAGTGAGCAGATGCCCTTGGGCTACACTAGCATGTGACAGGGCGTATGGAGATGTTACTGGTGCCCGCTTGAGCGAATTGATGATCAACGGGAAGACAGTGATACAGTGATACTCCATACACCTGAGCCCTGCCAGGAGTCAGTCCTGGGCAATCAGGTGTGACCCCAAAACAGTTAAACGGACCCATAGTCATTAGTTTGCCCCCTCAGGCATTCCGGCCCAAGTGTCACCCACCTTTCTGTAGCAGCTCAACCACCCTTGTGGTCTGCGTTTATCTTTGGGTGGCGGGTCTCCCAGCCACACGCTGGAGGCCCAGGGCTCCCAGCAGTGCTGCAGTTCCCTGGCTCTGCACTGCTAAGGGAGACTAGAGTGTAGGTTGGCACATGCCGTCACTGCTGAAGGGGGGAACGACTTCCCTGGAGCCAACCAGTGGGACCCCGGTGCCAGCCCTATAGAGGAACGTGGCACGCAGGCAGGCGCTCAGCCCTGGCCTGACCCTCCAGCCCTTCTTCCTGATTTTTATAGGCAGCACTATGTTCCTTAAAGCACCATTTTAAACCACCATCCGACTGTTCACCAGCAAAACAGGCGTGCTGAAGGGTGGCCGCTGCTCTCCCGTCCATGGTCAGGGCCGCCCTCTCTGGGAGGGCCTGGGCCAGTACCACACTAAAATCAACTCATCAAGTGATCTCTAGGAACAAACATCAGGCTCAATCCCAAAGTAATGAGTAAAAACCAAATTCATTTTCACAATAACGGGCAAGCAAATTCGACATGAAAAACTAAGGCTCCCTCCCCCCCAAACTCACCTTTTCTTTATCTTTCTGAAGTTGTTTCTCAAGTTTTTTTGCTTTTACTTGTAGCATGTTTTAATTTTTCTCTTACTTTAACATCTTCCAAATCCAGCTGTGTAAATTTTTCTTTGTTCTCCTCAATAAATTTTGTAATTTTATTCAGTTTCCTAGCAAAATAAAACAATTATGTTACTATTCTGGATATTAAGATACCTTAAAACCACTTGCATATTTTGCCTGGCAAACTTCCTCTGTAACTTCCAAATCCTCAAACGGTATAACCACAAAACTCCAGGGCTAAAGTGACAGTACAGTGGGAGGGCGCTTGCCTTGCACTCAGCTGACCCGGGCCGACCCCCAAGCATGTCACGGTACCCCGGGCACTGCCAACAGCAACTGAGCATCGCAGGGAGCCCCTCAGCACACGCGAGCACACACAAACACCTCCTAGGTACTGCACCTGGATAAGTGACTGATAGTGTGAGCGCTGAGCTGTGCATCTCAGCTGAATGAAAAATACTGCATTTCAGTGAAAAATGTTCTACCACTGAACTAAGCTTAACTCGGGATCAGAGCCGCAGCTCAGAGGTAAGCCACTACCCTGCACGCGACAGGCCCCAAATTCACATCCTGTCACCCCACCTTTCACCGCTAAGTGTAACTCAGAGACTGAAAAAGAAAATAGGGGCCGGAGCGATAGCCCAGCGGGTGGGCGTTGCCTTGCCTTGCACGCAGCCGGTCTGTGCCGGCCTGGGTTCGATCCCGGCATCCCATATGGTCCCCCGAGCACCACCAGGGAGTAATTCCTGAGTGCAGAGCCAGGAGTAACCCCTGAGCATTGCCGGGTGTGACCCAAAAAGCAAAAAAAAAAAAAAAAAAAAAAGGTGTCACTGATTATTTCCCCAGGTCATAAAACTAGGGGAAAATCATATGATTCTAGAATAATGCAATCTCGGCGCAGGGAGACCGCTCAGGGGAGGGGGTGCTTGGATGTGATCCAAAGCACTAGGAAGAGAAGAGGCCAGGCCCAGACCAGAGACCCCCAACTGTTAGGTGTTGCTTATCTCGAGCATTTTTTCTTGCTGTGGTGCCGTTGCCGTGCTCAGTCACTAGAGGGCAGCAGCCTCCATTTCTACAGACCACTTTGGTCCCAGCTGGCTGAGAAGGTGGGGCGGCCGCACCCTTCACCCTTGGACACCTCGGTCGGAAACACTAAACTGGGTGCAAGGCAATTCTGTTTCCTGAGCAAGGCGGAGCCACTTGTAGCGCACTCACAAGACCTCCTAGACACACACGGTAACACTAACTGATCACAGACGCTTAACATTTCCCCAAAGATCATTACTTCTCCGCATCTTTCACCGCCTTGGTCTTCTCCTTCATGGCGCTGGACAGTGCACTGCTCTGCTCATTGATTTCTTTGGTTTCTTCATGAATCTTGTTTTTCTGATTTTCCATTTCAGCGATTCGTTTCTGCAGATCATGACTGCAGAAAGAGGAACCAAAGTAGCCATTCCTAAAACCGCTTAACTGTCCAGCAACGTCCAGCTGTTCCCCCCAGAGGCTCACATTTACCCACAGTGACCTAGGATGACTGAGGAAGGGGAAGGGCAGTGCTATCGTTAACTCCAGAGAAGACACGCGAGAACAGAGAATCCAGAGAACGGCCACACGAAACGCGTGAGGCCTGCAAAAGTTACTTCCCCAGCTAGTGTAGACTATTCATAAGCCACCATCAAGGGGCACAGACATGGCACTGCCCTTGCACGTGGCGGCCCTGCTGTGACCCCGCATGTGCCCCACGGGTCTCCTGGGCCTGCAAGAAGCGACCCCCCGAACACTGCTGGGTGCTGCTCCCCCAACCCACAAACACTCAGCACCGAGGAAAATCACCCAACTTCATAAATGCACGTAAAGATAATGGAAACTTTCCCCTCTGCATGCCAGAGACGAACAGACAAAAGGTACTCACATGTAATACTGACAAACATGATTCTTTTTTTGAAAGATTTCGCTTTCCAAGGTAAGAAACTCAATGGCTATGTTCTTCTCTCCTTCTAAGGCATCCTTTTCCTTTTCCACCATCTTTACTCTGTTTAACTATGGAAGTGAAAAGCATACGTTCAAGGTCGGAGCCTGGAGGCCAGGCGCTTGCCTTGCGTGCGGCCAACCCTGCGCCCATCACCACACAGGACACTCTCTCTGGTCACTGCCAGGGATGACTTCTGAGCACAAAGCAGGAACAGCCCCCGAGCACTGACCACTAAGTATTCAGCTCAAATGTGGCCTTCTGGGGTCACCCCCGCAACGCTCAGGTGAAGGACTCCTGGCGGTGCCGGGACCAAACCCAGGTTTGGCTGCGCGGCAAAGCCTTCCCCGCTGCGCCACCACGCCGGCTCCTCAAGTAACAGCAAGTAACAGAAAAAGCAAAACCAAAAACAGCGCCAATAAAAATAGAGTTGGGAATGGAGACAGTACAGGAGGTCAGGCACTTCCTTGCTCACAGCCAACCGAGATTCAATTCCCGCCCTGAGCAGAGCAGGGAGTGAGCCCTGAACACAGTACTGCCAAGGTATCACTCCACTTCCCTGCCTCCAGACACTGTTCATATAATACAAGTCTTGGGTTAGAACAGAGGGTTGTGGCCAACCCAGGTTCGATCCCCGGCAT
The DNA here is from genome assembly GCA_021461705.1 of Cryptotis parvus. NCBI lineage: Eukaryota > Metazoa > Chordata > Mammalia > Eulipotyphla > Soricidae > Cryptotis > Cryptotis parvus. The sequence goes on along the minus strand of JAJIBD010019481.1, from coordinate 127 downwards.
CCCACTGAGTATAGCCAGGAGTAATTCCTGAGTGTAGAGCCAGGATTAACCCCGAGCATGCAGGGTCTGGCCCACGTCCCCTACAGCACACCTCATCAAAAACAAACACAGACACCCAATCCAACAC
>JAJIBD010019479.1:0-13583 GCA_021461705.1 Cryptotis parvus | reverse complement strand
GAAGAGATCTCTTTTTCATGTAAACACTGATAGAGGGTGTGGCAGTTATAGGAGTCAGTTTGATTCTGGATTAATAACTCTTGGAATATCATAATTTCTACTATGATTTCAATGCTATCTAGTTTGGGCATACTTTCTCATACTCCCCATGGGTCCTGGCATGGGACAAATATACAAGGAGAAACCCACTCTGGTTATGTTGGGACCATCGTTTAGGAAATCAGCTCTGCAAAAAGATCAAGGAGGGGGGGTCATGTTGGATTGCCTTAAGCAGGCAAGTAAGACCCTTTCAGTAAACAAAGAGCAGGGCCCTTAAGAGACAAGGGAATTCGAGACCCTGGTACTATTGGGGTCCCCAGCAGCTCAAGTGAGATACCATTTATTATTTTTTCACGCAAAATTACTCTCAGGGAATTTATTCATGATACATTTTCCTCCTAAAGCTATAATTGTTCCCTGAGTTTAACACAGCCCAGGATTTGTCTTCATAACAAAAGATGAAGCTCAGAACTGGATCACTTGTCCGTTCTCTTTTCATCTTCTCCCGGTTCAAAATGCTTGCATCTCTTAATGGCCAGCATTCTCTTAGATCTGGATTAGGCTTGATGCATTCAAAAGTCTCAACTACAATCTTTGGGTAGTTTTAACCTTCTTCCATAAAATTGGCTTAGTCTGATCTCCGTAACCACTCTGCTTCCTGTCATAATACTGCTTTCCTTGGGCATATAGAGAATCCTTGCCCTTCTTGTACTGTGTGATTTTGTGAGGCTGAGTTTGCCACATTACTTACAAAAAGTCCGGCGGGTTTCGGTACATTCACCATGCTTCTGAGTGGTACCTGTCCAGATACCATTTAATACCAGTGTGAGATTGGATTATGTCTATTAAAGACTGGAAACAATTACTTCTGTCCGAGATGCAGTGAAAGAAAAATGCTTATTCACTGTTGCTGAGATTTTGATTGGTTCAGGTACTATGGAAACCAGTATAGAAACTTACATAACCTTTAAAAATAAAACTACCATATGTTCCAATCAATCTTATTGTTGCAGTACACTGCTGCCCAGAGCCTCTGATTCTGGCCTGGAGTTGCCTCCTGCAGGTCACTTTGTAAATAGGAGGACAGTTTGAATGTGGCAGCTCATCTGACCATGTATTCTATACTGGCTGGTATAAATATTCTCTCATGCTGCCACAATCATTGTGGGACTAGCTAGATCTTACCTGTATATTTTCCTGGCCATGTTGGATCTCCTAATTAATTTGACCAGAGAGAAATGCTGTTTGCCTCAAGAAATCATGCATGGCTCTCTGATAACTCAAAGGCTGATGTACAGAACAACCATGAAGTGAAGACGAGACTTTTGTGAAGGCTTGGAGAAATATTAACTAGCTATAGAATATTCTTTGGTACAGATGCATGCCTTTATACTCAGTGATACAGTTAATCTCAGAAGCCCCTCCTCCACTCTAGCCTGCAGGGGCACTTTAAGGCAGATCTTGGCGTGGCAACATTAACATCTCAAATGGCCTAGGTGAGGTCCTGGGAGAAATTACCTGAGGGAATTTGACCCTGATGGCTTTCCATTGGAGTGGGAGGTCTGGGTTGCAGGGATATAAAACTAGCCTGCTTCCTTTCTTCCACCTTTTTCCCCTTTCTGCTGGCGCTGCTTGGCTCCTCTCTGCAGGGCCTTAACGCGTGGTGGCAGCCATCTTGGCCTACATGTGACGGGCCCAGATGGGAATCCTAAGATTGGGGTTTTTCCTATTGCTGATTTGTATGCCCAGAACCTGTGTTAAGTAAAGCATTCTGAAACTTCTGCAGATTCTTGCATCTTTCTCCATCTGTCGGCCGCCAATCCACTGGGATAGAAAGGGATCCCTGACCCTGCTCCCGGATTTTGTGTGGGGCACCCAGAGTTTCCCCACATCTTATGCCTTCGCATATTTCCCAAGAACATAAAATCATTTATTTGAAAAGGAATTATGTGCACCTATGTTCACTGAAGTGCCATTTACAATAAATAATAAATGGAAACAAACCAAATGTCAAATAACATATGAATGAAAAAAGAAATCCTAATAAGTGTGTATCAGTTATAAGAAAATATAAAATCTTAACTTTTGCTACCACATCACTGTATCACTGTATCACTGTCTTCCCGTTCATCATCAATTTGCTTCGAGCGGGCACCAGTAACATCTCCATATGTCCTGTCTCATGCAGGTAGAGCCCAAGGGCACCTGCTTGCTCCAGGAACATAAAGAGCCTCAAACCATAACATTAGGTCATGGGAATGAGGTCTATAATTGTTACTGGTATCTGGCATATCAAATACGACACGGGTAGCTTGCGAGGCTCTGCCGTGCAGGCAGCATACTTCACTAAAAATAAATAAATAATAACAGCTGGGGGCTGGAGCACAGTGGGTAGGCATTTAGCTTGCATGTGGCTGACCTGGGTTCAATCCCCAACATCCTATATGGTCCTCCAAGCATGTCAAGAGTAATTTGTGAGGGCCAGAGCGATAGCACAGCTGGTAGGGCGTTTGCCTTGCACGCAGCTGACCTGGGTTGGATCCCCGGCATCCCATATGGTCCCCCAAGCACTGCCAGGAGTAATTCCTGAGCGAAGAGCCAGGAGTAACCCTTGGAGTATTGCTGGGTGTGACCCCTCCCAAAAAAAAAGCCCCAAAAAAGGGGTAATTTGTGAGTACAGAGCCAGGAGTAACCCCTGAGCCTTGTCAGGTGTGACACAAAAACCAAATAAACAATTGAATAAATAAATTAGCAGCTGGACTGGGGAGAGCTCAAAGGGCTGGAGCTTGTGCTCTGCATGGAGGAGGCCCTGGCCTGATCCCAGACCACAGTTCCTGAGCACTGCCAGGAAATAAGCCCAAGAACGGAGCAGGGAACAGCCCCGAGCACAACTGGCTGTGGTCCAGAAACTGAAAACAATACCAAGCAACATCTGAGGAAGAAACCTTTCTGGGCAAAAGCAAAGGAGTCACAAGTCACAAATAGAGTGTAACGTTCAGTAAAATATGTCAGAGGGAGGACAAATACCAAATGATTTCACTTATAAGTGGTAAATTTTAAAAGTTGCAAATGGACTATAGTTATTAAAACAAACACTTGGATTCTCACCACAGTATTCAGGCTATCAAGGAGGGGAAACAGAAGTTGGGGGAGGCGGAATGTAGAAGAGAGAAGTGACATAGGACTGTCGTGTTGTCTTTGGCACTCTGATGGTGGTGAATGTACAGTAACTGTATATGAGAAGCATAAACACTAAATTATTGTAAACCTTGGCACAACAATAACAAAAAAAGATGCCAATTCCATAATAATATATTCACCAAAGTTTACTTCTCACATTTTTAGGATTTGATATCTTTAAATTTGTTATGAAGGGACGTAACAAGGGACATTTTTCCATGTGATACTCAGATTGTCTTCAATACAACTTAATGAACAACTCAGTACTTCTCCACCAGCATGAAATGTTACATGTAAAATATTATTTTAAAAAATGATATTCTGCAATAGGGATAAGACCCAACAGTAAAACTCTCATGTGTGAAGTCCTGGATTATATTCTTGACACTACACCCCCCAAAAAAAAAGAATGAAAGAAAAATTCTATGCATGTGTATGCTCATTTCTGAGACTTGTATGTAAAATTTCCATGCTACCATGCATAAAAGTATCTCAAATTGATGTCAACTTTTCCTATCTGCAATAATTGGTGAATTATGTGAAATACTGAAAGCTGCCAGTTTTCCTTTTTTTTTTTTTTTTTGCTGTTGTTGTTTTTATGTGTTTTGGGGGCACACCAGGTTGTGCTCAGGGCTTACTCCCGGTTCTGTGCTTAGGGATTACACCTGCAAAGTTCAGGGAACCACAAAAGATTTTGGGGATCAAAGCAGCATTGTCTGCATGCAAGGAAAGTGCCGTACTGCTGTGGTTCTGGCCCTAACTTTAATAAAAATATTTAAGTTAATCAGAATATTTAATAGTTAAAATTTTAGAAATACGAATCACATAAAAAGCATAGCAGCTATTTGGACCAGAAATAGTTCAGATGTAAATAAATATAAAAGGTACAAAAAGATAGATGACTAAAAGATATGGAGAGAGGATATAAAGAACTGAAAAACAGTAGATGACACGGCACCAAAGTAATAGTACAGAAGATACAATGTTTTGCCTTTCACGTGACTTAACACGACTAAACCCCCCCCAAATGGTCCCCAGAGCAGTGCCAGGAATTATTTCTGAGTGCAGAGCCAGGAGTAACCCATGAACACTGACAGGTGGGTCCCAGAACAACAAAAAAGTAAACAATAAAAGTTAAGAGAATGCACTAAGACATTTAGATTTTCCTCCTCCTGCTCACACTTAACTGAAATTTCACAACAAAATAACTGTTTTAATAATATTTGATATTGTGAGTCATTATGAAAATAATAGTGAAAAGTCACAATTTACAGCTAATAGTCATACAGATCTAACACAGTAATGAGAGACAAAATTTATTGGAACCTTAATGAATTTATAGCAATTCAAATTTATACAGCAAGTATTGGATGTCACCAAAAGAGAGCATTGGTTTTCTGCTATGGTACCATAACACAGGCATTATATGCTTTTGTGAGTTCACCATGGTTCATTTGCCTTGCACTTCAGTATTAGAGGACTGGTCTGATCTTGGTCATATCTCAATTCTCCAGATCCAGATGGTAAAGTAAAGGAGATCATATCATTCGACTGAAAAATATAAAACAGGACAATTTATTAATCAATATTGATAACTCCTATTACCATACAAATCAGATACATTGGTAAAAAAATACTCTTAATTTTCCATCATAGGCAGTTAACAAGGTACAAAATATTATTAAAGTGTTTCTTCATAAAGATTAAAATCAAATGATAGAATACAGATGAGCAGTACCATGATTTGTACCTGACATATCTATCTGCACAATAAATAGTCATCCATTATATAGACTAATTGTTTTCAATACTATAGGAATATTTTCCTTAGATGAGTAATTTTTGTTTTTATGACATTCATAAGTAATCAACTGGCCTCATTTTGTCCCCATTCCCCCAAACACATCCTTATATTCTTTATATATGATGCATTTATTTATACAAATGTATACAATTAAATAATATATAATCCAAAGCGACAGCCTATCACAGCCCTTCGCGTGACGCAAGCAGCCATTTGGTTCATCTATAAATGCTATATTTAGAGGTGACTACAAGGGTATGCCACCTGCATGGCAAGCCTGGCAAGCTGCCCTGTTTTGATATGCCAAATACCAGTAACAATTATATTAGTTCATTCCCATAACCTAATATAATGGTTTGAGGCTCTTTATGTTCCTGGAGCGAATAGATACCCTTGGGCTCTACTAGCATGAGACAGGACATATAGAAATATTACTGATGCCGCTCTAGCAAATAGATGATCAACGGGCGGATAGTGATAGTGATAGCACAGAAAAAATTTTTCTGCCAACTTGTACCTCTCCATTCCTACCACTCCAGAAAAAAACTTAAGTACCGATACTTATTAAATGATTTTGATGCATTCACACATAAATATTATAATTATAAACTTCTATTAATTACAATATGAACTTATATTACTACAGTAATATAAAGTCTTAGAAAGGAAGATCTAAATGTGAGTTAGATTATACCATCGATTATGCAATGATTTTTTTTTTGCTTTTTGGGTCACACCCGGCAATGCTCAGGGGTTACTCCTGGCTCTGCACTCAGGAATCACTCCTGGCGGTGCTCAGGGGACCATATGGGATGCTGGGGATCGAACCTGGGCTGGCACAGGCCGGCCGCATGCAAGACAAACGCCCTACCCACTGGGCTATCGCGCCGCCTATGCAATGTTTTTAACCCATTTAATACATTTTAATGATTTTTCTATATAAAAATTAACACAATAATAAATGAACCATATACGGTATACAATTAAAACAACCAAAAAGTAACTTTGTATCTCATTCAAAGTTATCACAGGATATGTGATCAATCCAAATGCCAGCATATTTACAGCTGGGTGGAGGAATGGGTGTTGGAACAATGTGTGACTGAAACCCAATCATGAAGGGTCTTCTAACTCTATGGCACGGTGATTCAATTAAATAAATTTTGGGCACTGGTGGAGGGATGGGTGCTGGAACACTGTATGACCAAAACCAAACATGAACATTTTTGTAATTGTTTATCTCATTGTGGTATAATAAAATATATTTAAAAAATAGAAATACTTCATTTGACAGATGAAACAGAAGAGTGTATATGTGTGTATGTATATACATATAGATATGCATATACATACTTATCTGGTATTTCATGCAAATAGAGCCGAATACATTCTTATCTAATGCAGATGGGACATTCTTATCTAATGCAGATGGGACATTCTCCAAAATAGACCACATGCTGGAGCATAAAGCATAGGTCCACAAAGTCAATAGGTTAATAACTGTATTAAAAATCTTCTCAGACTATAGCACACTGAAAATTAGAAGTTAATCACAAACAGAAATGGGGAAATAACTCTAAAACCAGTAAAGAGCTTATTATTGAACAACTAGTGAGTCAGAGAACTCAGTGAAGAAAACAAAACAATTCCTAGAAATTAATGAAAATGGAAAATGAATAAAGAAACGAGCCCAAAGCAGACAGGAGGAAGAAAATAACAAAAGTTTGAGCAGAGGCCAGAGCAACAGTATAGCAGGCAGTACACTACCTTTCATGCAACAAACCCAGGATTGATCCCTGGCACCCCATATGGTCCCAGTCCTGGCATGGATGTGGGGGGAAAGGGACTCCCCATCCATTGTTGGTGGGAATTTGACTGCTACAGCCTTTTTGGAAAACAATATGGGCATTCCTCCAAAAACCAGAAATTGAGTTCCCATTTGACCCAACAATAACACTCCTGGGAATATACCCAGGGAGGCCCTAAAACACACAGCAGAAACACCATCTGCACTTCTATGTTCATAGCATCACTATTCACAATAGCCATAATCTGGAAACAACCTGGCTGAAATACCCAAGAACAGACGACTGGATAAAGAAAGCATGGTACATCCACACAATGGAATACTATGCAGCTGTTAGGAGAAACGAAGTTATGAAATTTGCCTATAAATGGATGGACATGGAGTATAATGTTGCATGAAATTAGCCAGAGGGAAAAGGACAGATATAGAATGACTGCATTCATTTCTGGGATATAAAATAAACAGCATAATATTAATATCCAAGACCAGGCAAAACATAGATCAGAAGGTCTTGTCAGTGGGTGGAATCTACTGCAAGTGTGTAGGAGTCAGAAGTTAGGTAAGACAGAGAAGGGAATAGTATGCTAATAACTGTTGGAAATGGTAATACCAGCCTAGAACTGAGCATTGAATGTAGGCAAAGTGATAGACATGATAACCCCTAGATATATGTATTTCAAGTCACAATGAGTAATAAAAGAAGAGAGAAGGAAACAAAGAGAGACAGAGAAGAGACAAAGCACCTGCCATAGAGGCAGGCTGGGGACAGGGAAGGGAATCATGGCACATTGTTGGTGGGATATGGGCACTGGTGGAGGGATGGGTGCTAGAACATATGACTGAAACCTAATCATGAACAGTTTTACAATTCTCACAGTGGTATAATAAAATAAAAAAATTCTTTTGCCAAGATACACAGCGAAGTATGAACAAAATTCCAAAGGCAACATTAAAGGGAAATGACCTGGGCCAGAGCGATAGCCCAGTGGGTAAGGCGTTTACCTTGCCTGACGCGGCCTGTGTTCGATCCCCAGCATCCCATATGGTCCCCTGAGCACCGCCAGGAGTAATTCCTGAGTGCAGAGCCAGGAGAAACCCCTGAGCATTGCCGAGTGTGACCCCCCCCACCAAAAAAAAAAAGTTAAAGGAACTGACCTACACAACAGAATTTGGGGGTGAGTGAGAAGGGTCTTAAAGTCCTTTGGGGAGGGTACACTGGTGATGAGTGTGGTGTAGGATCTATGTCCGTGAGAAACTGTCATTGTTTTTACTGTAAGCCAAAAAAATTGAATTAAATTTGACAAAATGTGTCCCCCAAACATGGACATTCCTCCAAAACCTAGATATTGAGCTCCCATTTAACTCAGCAATACCACTCCTGGGGAATATACCATGGAGACCCAAAAACACACAGCAGAAACACCATCTGCACTCTCTACTCATTGCAGCACTATTCACAATAGCCAGAATCTGGAAACAACCTGAGTGCCTGGAAATAGGAGACTAGATAAACAAACTACATCTACACAATGAAATACTATACAGCTGTCAGGAAAAACATAGATTCCTAAAAGTTATAAAATTGGAGGAATATGAAATTGTATTACCTCATCCCTTCATTCTGTGAGGGATCCAGGAAGTTACTGTCTGTCAGTAACTGTAAACTGAGGGGGCAAAAGAGAGGCCATTTAAAAAATTCAACGTCTGTGGGCCGGAGGGATAGCCCAGCAGGTAGAGGCGTTTGCCTTCGCGCTGGCCAGCCCATGCTGGCCGGAGTTCGATCCCGGCATCCCATATGGTCCCGAGCACTGCCAGGAGTTAATTCCTGAGTGCAGAGCCAGGAGGTAACTCCTGAGCGTCGCGGGTGTGACCCAAAAAGAAAAAAAAAATTCAACGTCTGCTTCAACTACAGTGGATTCTGAGAATAGAGAACTGCATGAAAAACTGTGAGAAAATAACTAGTCGTCTTTTCCAGTTGTAACCTTAAGAGTTCTATTCATCACACAAAAACCTCTAAAAGTATGTATTGCAACCCACAAGGTGTAAGAGAAGGAAGAGAGAGAAAGAGAGAAAAGACATAAAGAACCTTCCATAGAGGCAGGCTAGGGGATGGGGGGAGGAATTGGGGACATTGGTGGTGGGAAATGGGCACTGATGGAGAGATGGGTGCTGGAACACTATGCGACTGAAACCCAAATATGAACATCTCTGTAACTGTGTATCTCATGGTGTTATAATAATATATATATAAAAAGAGTCGTATCCATGAGTATGAAATCCTTACTGTTTCACATTAATACCTGTGCTTTTCTAGAAATCGGAATTCTTTTTCTTTTTGCCATTCATTCTTTTCTTTTAATTTTTTTTTTTTTTATTTTTACAATTACAAAGATATACAATTAAAAAGTTCATATTTGGGTTTTAGTCATACAGTGTTCCAGCACCCATCCAGCCACCAGTGCCCATCTCCCACCACCAACGTCCCGGTTCCCTCACCCCTCCCTAGCCCTCCTCCATGGCAGGTTCTTTATTTCTTTCCCTTTCTCTCTTTCTCTTTTCCTTCCCCTCTAGACTATGGATTGCAGAACATACATTAAAGGGTTGTCACGTGTATCCTTTCGCCTCTATTTAATGCTCAGTTCTAGGTTGGCATTAGTACCCTCGACAATTGTTAGCACACTGTTGCATTTTCTGTCTTACCTAGCCTCCTGACTCCCACACGTTTGTGATAATTTCCACCTTTGACAAGACCTCCTGATATATGTTTCACTTGACCTTGGATAGTGGTATCATAATATGTACCTATATATTTATGTTATGCAAATAAATGCAGGCATTCTGTATCTGTCTCTCTCTCCTTCTGGCTAATTTAGCTCAACATAATCTTCTCCATGTCCATCCATTTATAGGCAAATTTTATAACTTCATTTTTCCTAACAGCTGCATAGTATTCCATTGTGTAGATGTACCAAAGCTTCTTTATCCAGTCATCGATTCTCGGGCACTCTGGTTGCTTCCAGATTCTGGCTATTGTAATAATGCTGCTATGAACATAAAAGTAGGGATGGTGTTTCCGCTGCATATTTTTGGTTTCCCAGAGTAGATTCCCAGGAGTGGTATGGCTGGGTCAAATGGGAGTTCAATTTCTAGTCTTTGGAGGAATGTCCATATTTTTTTAGAAATTGGAATTCTAAAGGAAACTTTTTCAATATATTTTCTGGTTAATTCCTAACATGAAGTGAACTATTACCAAGTTTAAATATATTGCTGTAAGATCTTTAATTGGGATCATCTTAAAATCTTTTGGGCATCTATAGAACTGATGTTATACTTTTCAGAACAGTATAACATCTACAGAAGGCAGTTTAGTCATGCTAAATTAGATAATGATTAACAATTTGTTTCCAAATTTGGGAGATCAGGCTATAATAAGTTAAGTAAATTAAAGAGGTGAAAATCTGTGAGACGTGATTATAAAGAGTATGGATGTATATTTTAAGTAAGAAAGATAACGGTGGAGATACTATCAATGGAAAAAGAAAGGAACCTTGTTAAAGTAAAGCTGGTTTGTGAAATGGGATGAAGGAAAAGTTACAGTACAGAATGGGTGTAACGAAATGTACAGAAGGTAAAAGGAAAGGATGTAAAGGAAAGTGTAGGTTTGAGGATGTAAGGAATGTGTAGAAGTTTTGTGACTGTGTTTTTAATGGAAAAACTATGATCAAATGGAACTGTTACTCAAAGATCTCTTATCTTTAGATTATATCTGCAGTACTGTTCTAATACTTTTTTGGCAAGATTCTTATGGAGAACATATTAGACAAATAGTCTGCACTCCTATTACAGAGATCTTAGGTAACCGGAAATCAAGGTTTTCAACATGGGATTAAATTAATTAAACATGATGTTGTTAAATTGTATGCTGTATCTCTACAGATCTTATTGCTTCTTTTGACTAGGATCCAGAGCAAATGGATATACTGCATCTCATGTGAGTAAAGTGAAATATTTGCTTTTTCTCTCTTCTTTGTACTTTCATTACACTTTTGATACTTCATCATACTATGTTGGTTTGCATAAATTCAGATACAAAATCATTCCTCTCTGTAATAGGGTCTATACCTCATGCAGACAGGAAAGCCAGCTATTGGACCCCAAAGCCCTCTTCCAAGGAAAAAAGAGTCAAAGGGACTGGTAGAAATGACAGGAGCAGGTATTATACAGGTATTGTTACAAGTACCCTACAAACTTCAGGGGGTAGTTACAGGTACCCTACAAACTTCAGCTAGAGGCAGGCCAGCTCAAGGAAGGACTGGAAATTATCTGTTGTGGAAAGTGAGGAATATGCAGATTTGCAGTGGCTGATGAGCACCTGGGGTTGTACCCTATTGCAACAAGGAAGGTCACTGCAGTAATGATTGTCTTCAGCATGTAAGAGGGATGTGACTACTCTCTCTTCTCCTGAGGCATGAGTGAAGAATATTGAAGAGGACCCTGTCATCTCCACCTCATTATGGGACCTGATATTCACCTATGAACAATGGTTGAGCCTGGGGCAGCCCTGACATTACAGGTAACGTATTAATTCCATTAGTGATGTGTTTCCTGCTCTCTTTTAGGCAATCTCCAGGTCTTCTCAGTAAATAAAAGGAGTACCCCAAATGGAGAGTTCTCCAATCTTGCTGTGTTCCTGCAAAAAAGACAAGTTGGGTTCATTAAGTCATCTGGCAAACTTAAAAGTGGCGGTGGAAATGTGTAAGAGAAGGAAAAGAGAGAGAGAGGGAGAGAGAGAAAAGAGATAAAGAACCTGCCATTTAGGCAGGCTATGGGAAGGGGAGGGAATTGGGGGCATTGGTGGTGGGAAATGGGCACTGGTGGAGGGCAGGGTGCTGGAACACTATGTGACCGAAACCTCTAAACATGAGCAACGTTGTAATTGTATATCTCACGGTGGTATAATAAAATGTTTAATAAAAAAAGTGACGGTGGAAAGAAAATCACAATCCTGTAACTTATCTTTTGTAAAAATCAGATTCTAGTTCTATAAAGGAGATTGAATAAATAAATGTATTCTAGTAGATTTAATTTAAAAGGTACCACCTTGGGTAATCCAAATAAAACCTGGTTTACTGACTCTAGGTAAGCAGTTTAGTCTAGAAAAGAACTGAAAGTTGTAAATGCTGTCAACTGTTCTAGACCAGAATAGTTAAGCCAGATGTTTACCAAGAACATCATTTGAAAGGCAAACATGCTCTTGAGCCTGCTAATAGGCCAAAAGACTTCCAAGTGAAAATCTAATCTTGTTCTAAGTATTTGTTCTTAGGTCTATGAACACATACAGTCATTTGTAGAGAACAAGGATGTTTTAACAGTCTGGTTATATCATAGGATTAATACCTCATCGAGAGAATATTTCCCTCTAAGCCAGAATACTCTGCAGAAGAGGAAAAATGGGCATTGGAATGAGGTTTTTCAAAAGGAAATTAATGGATAGTTTAAGGGAATACATGAAGTTCCCCCATCTTGGAAGCGATGCTTTAATAACATTAGCAAAACCAAGGGAAAGGACTAAACAGGACAGTGAGAGAAGTAACTCAGAACTACAGTTTATGTGCCATTTAATGAACCTAGTGGGAATTCTAGGCCTCCTCTCCTAGTGCCACCTGTTCAGCATTGATTGGCAGTTTGGCTTTGAACAGATGCCTAAATATTCAGGGTATAAATATCTATTGGTTTAACAGCACCTTCACTAGATAGGCAGAGGACTTTCCAAAAAAAAAAAAAAAAAAAAAAAAGACCAGAGAGGTATCTAAGGTCTTACTTTAGAAAATAATCCCTATATTTGGATTACCCAAGTAATTACAGCGTGTGGATTCTTTTACTTTTAAAATTACCAGGATTGGGGCTGGAGCGATAGTCCAGCGGGTAGGAAGTTTGCCTCGCATGCGGCTGGACCAGGGTTCCATCCCCGGCATCCCTATATGGTCTCCCGGCCCGGCCGGGAGGTAATTCCTGAGTGCAGAACGAGGAGTAACCCCTGAGCATTGCTGGGTGTAACCCAAAAAACTAGATAGATAGATAGATAGATAGATAGATAGATAGATAGATAGATAGATAGATAGATAGATAGATAGATGAGGAGCAACCCCCTGAGCATTTGCTGGGTGTAACCCAAAAAACAAGATAGATAGATAGATAGATAGATAGATAGATAGATAGATAGATAGATAGATAGATAGATAGAGGAGTAACCCTTGAGCATTGCTGGGTGTAACCCAAAAAAACAAGATAGATAGATAGATAGATAGATAGATAGATAGATAGATAGATAGATAGATAGATAGATAGATAGATAGATAGATAGATAGATAGATAGATAGATGAGAGATAGATAGATAGATAGATAGATAGATAGATAGAGGAGTAACCCCTGAGCATTGCTGGGTGTAACCCAAAAAAACAAGATAGATAGATAGATAGATAGATAGATAGATAGATAGATAGATAGATAGATAGATAGATAGATAGATAGATAGATAGATAGATAGATAGATAGATAGATAGATAGATAGATAGATAGATAGATAGATAGATAGATAGATAGATAGAACCTATTAAAAAATAAAATAAAATTACCAGGATTTAGCCTCTGCTATAATTATCAGCTCCATACAGCCTGGCATCCCTAATCATCAGGAAGATGGAGAAATTAATCACATCTTTAAAAACATATTATGGAAGTTGTGTCAAGAA
>JAJIBD010019471.1:0-28306 GCA_021461705.1 Cryptotis parvus | reverse complement strand
CATTGCTATACTAGATATATTTTAATTCTTTCTCTAAGAAAAGTTGACTTTGAGACTCAATATGGGCTTTTCCTTTGTCAATTGGTTATGAGGATTTCAACACAACAGAGACCAAACTGTTAGCAAGAAATGTATACATACTGCAATGGGATCATAAACATAGCACTGAAAAATACTCGTGAGTATATAGCTATGTTTTAGTTACTTGAAAAATAACATTTATCATGTATATGATGAAAAATAAGTCCATTCACTTGGGTTGTAATTACAGAAAATATGAATTTGTCACTTAATAATTATGATCAACTTATATGAAATTTAGATTCTCAATGGAAAAATATGGATATTAATCACCATTCTGCCTACCACGCAATGTGGGTATTTTGAAAACTGAAAATCGCAATGTATAATTATAGGCTCTAAGGCCACCACTGCCAATAAACACTAATGTTCAATTTACACTTGTGTTCATAAGAAATATCTCCTAAAAATCTCACTGAACTGAATTCAAAATACATTAAAAGGATCAAGCACCAAGACCAAGTAGGAATTATTCCAGGGATCCTAGTATTACAGTGGATAGTGATTTGCTATGGGTTCTTTTTTTAAAAAAGTATTTTTATTATACCACTGTGAGATATACAATTACAAAGATATACAATTAAAAAGTTCACATTTGGGTTTTGGTCATACAGTGTTCCAGCACCCATCCCTCCACCAGTGCCCATCTCCCACCACCAACTACCCGGTTCCCTCCCCCTCCCCAAACCAGCCTCCATGGCAGGTTCTTTATTTCTTTCCCTTTCTCTCTCTTTCTCTTTTCATTCTCTTCCAGACTGTGAATTACAGGACATACATTAAAGGGTTGTCATGTGTATCTTTTTGCCTGTATTTAATGCTCAGTGCTACGGGTTCTTGTGGATGGTGGGTAAGACTATCACATCAACCACCACAGGTATCCTGCTTCACAATTCTTTAACAGCTCAAACTGGTACAGGCAAGGCAGGCAGGAATGCAAGTAGCAAGAACTCAAGCAGGTGAAAAATGGAGGCCCTTTCTATATAGCTACCTGGGGTAACATTACGTATTTATGCCCCTTCGTTGTTTTGGGTATGTGATTGGTCATATGTTGGTAGATCATCCAACCAATCTGGTTGTTTCCGCAAATGAGGGTTGTGTTAATTATGGATTGCCCAACCAGATTACACATGCCCTTATGTGGGTATGTAAGATGATGTCATTCATTTGTGATTTTGCAAATAAAGGCTGGAGATGATCAATTGGACCCCATATGTAAAGTAGCATGTGCAAAATTGTCCCTAGGAAATCTGCCTCCCCTTCTCTTTCTGTCTCTTTCTGCTCACTTCCTCTTTCACACAAAGATTGTTCAACACATGCAAAACAATTAATGTAATTTACCACACAACAACCAATGGAAATATAAAAATCATAAAATCATATCAAAGATGCAGATAAATATTTTGACAAGATTCTGTTTATGATACCTAAAAACCCTCAACAAAAACGGGGGATAGAAAGAACATATCTTAACACAGTAAAGGTCATATATGACAAACCCATGGCTAACATACTCCTTAAAGTAGAAAAATCAAAACAATTTTTCAAAATTATGAACATAACAAATATATCTACTCTCACTATTATTATTCAACTTAGAAGTCCTAGAAACAGCGTATAGGTAAGAAAGATAAAAGAGGTCCAAATTAGGAAAGAAGTTAACAACCACTATTGGCAGAGACAAATAACATACATAGACATCCCTAAGGACTACACCACAAACCACTAGAAACAGTAAACCAGTATAGCAATGTGGCTGCATACAAAATCAACCTAAAATTTATTGTATTTCTATATGCAAATAATAAACTAGAAAAGAAGAAAATCAGGAAAACAATCCTATTTACAATAGCATCAAAATAATCAAATATCTAGCAATCAATGCAACAAATGATGTAAAACTCACATAGAAAACTGTAATCACTATCAAAATAATTGAATACGACATAGGGAAGTAGAAAAATATTCCATATTCATGAATTAGAAGAACTAGTATCATTAAAGTGATCATTTTACCCAAAACAAAACTCCAGTGACATTCATTGACACAGAACAAATATTGCTAAAATTTGTATCAAAACACACACACACATCCTGAATATCCAATTATTCTGGAGAAAAACAGAGGAAAAAGAAGATGGGAGGCATGATATTCCCCAACTTTAAGCTACACTGAAGCTACATTGGTCAAAAAACAAGCAAAATAGAACTGAGAAGCCAGAAATAAACCCTCATTTATATGGTCAGTTAATTTACAACGAAGGAGTTTAAACCATAAAATGGAGCAAGGAAAGTCTTTTCAACAAATGATGTTGGAGAAACTGAATAGCCAATGAAAAAGAATGATATTAGATATCTGACCTCATGCACAAAAGTGAACTCAAAATTGATTAGTACCTTAAATGTTAAATCCAAATCCATAGACTACATGAAAGGAAACATGAAAAACACTTCATGATATTGGCTTTAGTGGTGCTTTCAGTGATTTGACTAAATTTGTGAGTGAGGAAAACATGCAAAAATAAATGTGATTTAACTCACACTAAAAAGGCTTCTACACTGCAAACGATGCCCACAAAAGCCAAAACACACTATTCTGAATAAGAAAAAATATTTGCATATTATACCTCTTATAAAAGAGTATGCTACCCACACGGTAGAGCCTGGCAAGCTACCCGTGTCGTATTTGATATGCCAAATACCGGTAACAATTATAGACCTCATTCCTATGACCTGATGGAATGGTTTGAGGCTCTTTATGTTCCTGGAGCAAGCAGATGCCCTTGGGCTCTACTTGCATGAGACAGGACATATGGAGATGTTACTGGTGCCCGCTCGGGCAAATCGATGAGTGGGAAGACAGTGAATAAAAGACTAATATCCAAGATAAAAAAGAACTCAGAAACCTCAGCAGTAATTACAATGGAACCAAATCACTCCACGAGAAGTGGGAGAAGATGTGAACAGATGTTTTCTCAACGAATACAGAGATGGCTTAACAGGACATGAAAAAGTGCAGATTATCACTAATTATCAGGGATATTTAAAACCAAAACAATGACTGAGAATGACTATATCAAAAAAGCCATAATAATAGGCTAATTTGGAGATGAAGGAATTCACATTCAATATTGGTGGGTATGTAAAGATTTCTAGAGAAAAACTAAAATTATAACTGCCATACAGTTTAGCAGTTCCTTTCATATGTATTTTATGAAACAAACAAACAAACAAACAAACATAAGGCAATCAGTTAAAGACACATGCAGACCTGAGAGATAGAACAGTAGAACAGTGGTTTAAGTCACTTGACTTGCACATAGTCGACCCTCGTCTGATCCTCAGTACCACATATAGTCCCCAAGAATCACCAGGAGTAATCCTTGAGCACAGAAGCAGAGTAATCCCTGAGCACAGATGACTATGCTCCCCCAAACAAAACAAAAAACTATATGTACTCCAATGTTCACTGCAGTGTATTTATATTAGTCAAGATCTAGAAACAAGCATGTATTCAGCAACTGATGAGTAAAGGTGAAAATGTAATATATATAAATATATATATATATATATAAACACTATTCAGTCACGATGAAATCTTGCCTTTTGTACAAGGATGGAACAGTGGAGGGTCATGCCAAGTAAAGTCAGAAGGAGAAAGACAAATACCAGATGATCTCTTCCATATGTAGGATATAAAGAAACAGAGTAAGCGAATATACAATGGCCAGTGGAAACAAACTCTTAGATTTTGAGCAGAGCTGAGGTTACTCGGGAGTGGGCTGAGAAGGACCAGTGGACTAGGTAGGCAGATATTGGAACTCTGGTATGGCGGTGTATCACTAAAACCTGTGAGGATTTATACTCTTATGAGTATACTCATGACTATTCACACTCTTATTTACCTCAAACAATAAATTAAAAAATTTAAATAAATGTCTCCAGTTTCATATACACTTTAGACATGTTTAATATCCAGTATCAGATAGGTCACATATTGTGTACTGACTATAATAAGAGCACAGGGAAAGGGGCCTATGCTTAAACCAGCTGTAGTTTCGTAAACTAAAAGCATAGGTGGATCTGACTGTAGAATTCCAATACATTGCAGATAAGACCTTTTTCAAGGTCCCTAGATTTGCCATATGAAACATATGAAAATGTCCAGGGGACAGAACATACATTTTAGCAGTTGGCAGATGCTAAGAGGTTATATTAAGATCCCCAAAATATGTCTTCGTCAGCTATGATTCCACATGAGCTTTCAGAAACAGTCCTTATAGAAGCATTTTATACAGTAAAATATCAACTATGTTTTACAAGTTATAAAAATAAGACTTCATGATGGCAAATGATGTGCTCTAGGTCATGTAATTAGTATTAGAATTTATACCTGAGTCAAAGGCATCTGATAAAGTCTTTTATTTTTATTTTACCTGTTGCTACAATATAGGTAGCTGTAAATGTGCTCCGTTTCCTTTCAAAACTCATAGTTCTTACCTTGTTAAATACTTAATAATTAATTTTGACAGAAAATTATATATTTAAGTACATTATTCTGTTTAGCCAGAACTTCTGGAAATATTTATCTTTGGGGGTATTTTGGGGGGTACACCTAGAGATGCTCAGGGGTTACTCCTGGCTCTACACTGGGAATTACTCCTGGCAATGCCTGGGGAACCATATGGGATGTTGGCTACTGAACCCAAGTCAGCCGTGCAAGGCAAATGCCCTAACCACCCTACCATTGCTCCGACCCCTCTGCTGGGAAATTTTTTTAAAACTGTATCAATATCATTTTGGCTATTTTCATTATCACTGAATGTATGGGGCACAAAGGCAGAACAAAAGATGCTATCTCTTGGTGTTATCAAACTCGTTATCTAAACAAGTAATCACACACCTGTATCTATGCAATCATGATACAGCTCTTAGAATGGAAATGTTGAGTCTGTAGAGAATCTGTAACCAAAAACATTAGTGGAGTCATGAAGGCCAGAGAAGGCTTTCTTGAGGAAGTAACACTTCAGCAAAGATTTGAAACATAATCTAATATTGACATGATAAAATAGGACACATGAGAAGTCCATGCAGTTATGCAATACGGAAAACACAAGGGACTTCAAAAAAAGCAATATGGTTAGAGGGAAGTAGCGAGAGGAGTATGGGACAAGTTGAGGGACAGTAAATGTGGTCAGACCATATGGAACTTTCACATGATGTTAATAAGTATTCTTGCTCTAGTCAAAGGAGAGTCACAGTGGTAATTAGAGGGGAGTGATATAATAAGATTTTATTTTTGAACACTCATTCTGGCTGCAGTAGAGCAAAAATGAAGTGCGAGGCAACCAGCAATTACTTGTCCCCAGGTGGAATAGTGATGAAGCGATTGCTGCAAACCAAGCAAGGGGTAATGACAGCTCAGTGATAGTCAAGGAGGTTGAGGTGGAGGAAAGTGGGCAGGTTTGGGAAATACTTGACATGGAAAATAAATCGCGATTGATGAACAATGAAATGTGGTAAGTGATGAAAGGGGACTCTTAGAGATGATAATCTTTTGGTTGTGCACAATGAAACAAGCACAGTAAAATAGGTACACAATTTATAGGAAGGAAAAGTTTGGATTTGACATGTAGAGTTTGCGGTACTCTGAGACAAAAATTGTTCATGAAACAGTTGAATGTACATATCTGATTATATATGTATTCAGATATAGGATGAAGGGGTTATAGATTTGCAAATATTGTCTAAAAGAGTAGATTGCGGGAAGAAAGGACATAAAATATAATCTTTAGATCATGGTGCCTTAATAAATATAAAATACAATAAATACATGCAGTCTACTTCACAAGAAAAAAAACAGCCAACCCCATCAAAAAATGGGGAGAAGAAATGAACAGAAGCTTCCAAAAGAAGAAATTCGAATGGCCAAAAGGCATATGAAAAAGTGCTCTTCATCTTTAATCATCAGGGAGATGCAAATCAAAACAACAATGAGGGGCTGGAGCGGTAGCCCAGCTGGTAGGGCGTTTGCCTTGCACGCGGCGGCCTGTGCTGGCCCGGGTTCAATCACCGGCATCCCATATGGTCCCCGAGCACTGCCAGGAGTGATTCTTGAGTGCAGAGCCAGGAGTAACCCCTGAGCATCGCCGGGTGTGACCCAAAAAGCAAAAAAAAAAAAAAAAAAAAATGAGGTACCATCTCACACCACAGAGACTGGCACACATCCAAAACAGCAAGAACAACCGGTGCTGGTGTGGATGTGGGGAAAAAGGGACTCTCATCCACTGCTGGTGGGAGTGCCGACTGGTCCAGCCCTTTTGGAAAACAATATGGGCATTCCTCCGAAAGCTAGATATTGAGCTCCCATTTGATCCAGCAATAGCACTCCTGGGAATATACCCTAGAGACCGAAAAACACATAGCAGAAACACTATCTGTACTTCTTTATTCATCTCTGCGCTATTCACTATAGCTTGAATCTGGAAACAACCTAAATGCCCGAGAACAGAGGACTGGCTAAAGAAACTGTGGTTCATCTACACTATGGAATACTATGCGGCTGTCAGAAAGGATGAAATTATGAAATTTACCTGCAAATGGATGGACATGGAGTCTATCATGCTGAGTGAAATTAGTCAGAAGGAAAAGGACAGATATAGAATGACTGCATTCATTAATACGACATAAATAGATACCAGTGTTTTACTAAATGTGGGAAATGGTAATGGCAGATTAAAACTCACCACTGGATATACACAAAGAGACTTAAGTGATAAACTCTAAATATCTGCAGGGCTAGCCACAATGTGTAAAATAATAGGGAGAGAGATGCAGAGACAGAGAGAGATAGAGAGAGAAAGAGAGGAAACTGGGGTACCTGCTATTAAGGCGGCCTGGGGCGGGAGGGGAGGGGTACATTGGTGGTGGAAATGGGGCACTGGTGGAGGGATGGGTGCTGGTATACTGTATTACCAAGAACCAATTATGAACACCTTTGTAATTGTATGTTTCACGGTGGTATAAAAAATAATTATTCCCCTAGAATTTATAACTTTCACTATGCCATTAAATGTAACTAAGTACTGAGAGAGAGAGGCAAGCGAGCAAAGAAAGAGAGAGAGGGAGAGAGAGAGAGAGAGAAGGTGCCTGCCACAAAGATAGGTTGCAGGAGATGGGGGTGAGGGAGGGTAACTGGGGCCATTGGTGCTTGGAAAATGTGCACTGGTGGAGGGATGAGTGCTGGAACTGTATGATTGTATGATTGAAACCCAATCATGAACAGCTTTGTAATGGTCTATTTAAGGATCTAATTTAAGAAAATAAATAAAATAACAAAGAAAAAAATAAATACATGCAGTCTAAAAAAAGAATATAGCTTTTAGAAAACCCATATAAGCCAGGGATATATGCCTACCAGGAAGACAGACTATGAGGCAAATTGGGAGTGGATCATGCCACAGCGTCTAGAGAAGACAAGTGCTTTAAGAGAGCAGAATGTGATTGCTAGGATAGGGACGAGGGGGGATTAAGGGCTGATAATCAATGGAAATAAAGTCTGGGTAGTGCTAAATGGGTAAGTTCTAGAGATGTACTGTAAAACACTGTGGATATAGTAAATAAAATTATACCATAACTTAAAAAATCTGTCATAAGGGTATAACTCAAGTTTTGCTCTTACCACATAATGTTTTAAAGAATCAACCAGTAAGTCTTAGAAATGTCAAGAGAAGAGAACAACTTGTGGCCTTAGTTACAAGGAATTCATTGGCAGATTAAAGGGAGAGCTGTTTCTCTCTATTGACAGGGCTGGAATCCAATTAAGATCCAAGAAGTCAAATGAAAAAAAACTAAATTAACTTATTTCTAAAGCCTTTTCCAACTCTAAAATAAAAACAATTCTATGATTTCATGCTGCTGGCTAGACTCTCACCTTTTCACCTGTTTCCCTACTAATCCAACATTAATAATAAAAAATTTCTGCTGTTGAAAGAAATGATTTGCAAAGACTATTACTTTAAGCATCATTACAACCTGAAATAAATTGAGCCAAATCCCAGTTTTCTTCATTTATATGTGCTTTTCTTTTACAAGATATCACAAGCACAAAAGAATCTTATATGAGTTTTCTACTTGGCACTAATTGAAGAAATGTATTTTCAGACACTGATTTTATTTTGGGGTCAGGACTACAGGGATAAAGTAAGGTCTGGAATTGCCGTGTGGATGAATTACATTTGAAGCTTCAGCGCAGGGATGTCTCACACTACACGAGAGTGTTTTCCTTTCAAATGGAATCACTTCCCTGGACTTTGAGAGTTAAGAAACCACATCCAAAGAATTGATTTCTGCACGTAAGCAGAATGCTCAGAATGCTTGGGCATTGCTGCATCTCATTTAAAGGGGGGTTCTACACCCTCCTGACTTAGTAGGCTAGAAAGGCGTATAGATGTTTTCTACTTAAAGGAGATCAGTGGACTAGACAGGCAGCATCAATCTCAGCAAGAAACTGTCAGCAAGTCAGTATTCAGGCTCCACCCCAGACTTACTAGCTCAGTATCTGCATTTCAACAAGATCCTCTGGTGACTTACATTAACATTAAAGGTTAAAATAACTGCCCTCATAATCCACTTTTTAAAAATATAAAATTCTATGTTACTCTACTCTGACATTAAAATTGAAACAGACAGGTTGGTCTTTTATAGACTGAAAATTAATCATATTGACTTGTCTTAAGATTAAGACCTGCAGTGGAATTGCTATGTGACTATGTGGAATATTTCATTGATAGAAATTAGACTAGGAATCTAGCAAATGACAGAACAGGTATTGTTCATTTTACTTTGCCAGAAGCGACTAGTTACTTTAACTGAACGACTTATCCTCCTACTTTATTAATAATAATAAATAGTGTACGTTTATTTTCAAACAACAAGGTTACCAGACATGTTTATACAGATTTAAATTTTTCACTACTTTCTATCACTTTGGCCAACTTAGGAGACCATCTGTACTTGAATACCTCCCTCCCTGGTAATTTACATCTCAAAGAGGCAGAAACAGCTCAATCTGCAGTCTAGCCCCTAGCTCCATTCTTTACACATGGCCCTCTCGGCTCTAACCTCTAACCAGGGCAGGGAAAGACTGCTACTGCCCCCTGCTGGTCAGCTGTCTTTTTCGCCCGAAACAAATGCGTGAGTAGAGGTGCCCGAGCTACTGAAGAAAGCTCAGTGGAAGGGGCTGTCCCTAGTAGAAAGCGACTGAGATCTTTTGGGCAAGGGAACTAAAATGAAACCAAAGCACTCGCGAGGAAATGAAGGCATAAAGGGCTTCTAAACTAAATTATTGGTCAAGAACCTTTATCTGCCTTCGGGCTTCCCTACGCCAAAGTAACATCTTTTTCTTGGAATCAGGAGTCCTTCAGTTTCCGCTGAGCACAAGTGGGACTTCTCACACCCCTATTATAATTTCACTACTCAAGAATCTGTCCTTACTCCTCCCAATTTCCTTTCTCCACTCTTAGACCTTATCCCGGTCTCTTTTCTGCTTCCAACTCCCGTCCCGCCCACCCACGGGCAGCCTCCGGTTTCCTGGAGCTCAGACCCAGCCTCTTTTAATCTCGCCCTCTACCTTGACCTCTGGTCTCCCGTG
Source organism: Cryptotis parvus (assembly GCA_021461705.1). Lineage (NCBI taxonomy): Eukaryota > Metazoa > Chordata > Mammalia > Eulipotyphla > Soricidae > Cryptotis > Cryptotis parvus. The sequence continues at coordinate 18,576 of JAJIBD010019471.1, read as the reverse complement.
GTCCTCATCTCACTCCGTCGCTGAAAGAGCGAGTCACTCTTCACCTGGGAGCTAGAGGCTGGTCCCCTCTAGAATGCCTCTTCCCGACCCCCGCCCCAAACGACTGAGAAAGGAAACATGCGCACTTCGGAGCTAGGAGCTGTCCGAGTGCTGAAATTTATAGGCTGGGTAAGATCACGTCTCCGTCTCTAGCTGTAGCCCTCATTCCAGCACAGGATCTCAGCTCTTCTGCCCTCTTCTCCCTACCCGCTCCGGCGCACGGAGTCTTTTCTCCCCACTCATTTACAACTTCTTTTAAAAGAGAACATTGTCTAGAGGAAAGAAATGTTCTAAAAAGAAAGGACTTAAAACAAAAGCCACCTGACTTCAAGCATGGCATAGTCACCAGCCCGCTTTGCATGGTGATGCTATTAAGGTAGTAGCATTTTTGTCATTTTGGAAAAGCGGCGGGGGTGGGGGGCTCCGTCAGTTCTTAGGCTTTGTCTTTCCTGGGCAAACTGATGGTCCCGAGCACCGATTTGACCTGACCATGATGCCTAGCACTGGTACTTTTTGTTTTTTCTCAGCAAACTGTACAAACCCAAATCTCTTTCTAATTTTCAAGGAAACTAGATTCCTGCCAAATTTTGAACCTGGACAATAGATACTTTGTCCTAGCTTCTTTCTGGACTCATTTTGGGGATATTTTCCACAAGCATCACAGAAACAGGAATGAACCGGCAGCTAGTGAACATTTTGACAGCCTTGTTTGCATTTTTCTTAGAGACAAGCCACTTCAGGTAAGTGAAAGGACTTTGCATGCTGATTTTTCCACATGAAAACTGCTTGAAAGAGAATGTCATGTAATTGTTATCTATTTTTCTATTATCTCGATCATGCTATTTTAATTTTATAGGGGAGAGTTAGATTTCTTTTGTTCTTTTAAAAGCTTAATTATGGTGGGAGAGTGGTAAATTTTCACAAAGGCAAGTTTCATGGTGCAAACCCCCACTACGCATTTTAACAATGTTCACTGCCAATATGATATAAAGGCAGTCTGATGAGTTGCGTGCTCTTTACATTTCTATATAACAGTGATTTATCTTTTGCTTTCAAATTCTTCTGGTAGTCATTTAAAGGAATTATTGGACGCAATGCTTTTCATATATTTAAGTGACTGGATTAATTTGACAGGAACATGCTCATTTCATATCAAATGTTTTTTTTTAAATCCTAATTCTTAACCAACTTGGAACTTCTATTATATTTCAGCAACTAGAGGCATACAATTAGGAATACAATTCAGAAAATGTCTCAAAACATCAAAAGAATTTAAACATTTATTTTACCTCTATGTTCTACTCTTTGGTGTATTTGGAAATTGATTGCCTATCAAAAATTAAATTATTATAACTTCTTTGTATTTATGGATGCATGAGAGAAAACTTTGCATAATTAAAACAAGTGAAACATCATGATTTGCATGATTAAATTTTCTACCTATTTTACAAATTGCAAACAATTGGTATTATTAAATATCAGATTACTAGTAAGTCATACTAGTTATACTAATGGAAGAAGGTCTAAGCCAGGATAAAGGTAGGAGATGTTCATACAACAAAGTGTAGAACTCTTCAATTATTTTCACCAAATGTTATGATATTTTTCACAGAACAAGAAAAATGGAACATAGAGCAGTAATGCTATATGAGTACTGGGAAAACCCACTCTGTTCCTTTCAGGTTCATACCTACTATTATGATTAAGAAAAATTGTAGGCTGGGTTTTATTAGAATCATCATCATCATCATCATCTTCATCACCACCACATCATAATCAAATAATATTTGATTAATCAGATGAATCTGCATATGGGAATGTGAGTATTTTAGATGAGTATATCAATTTTAACTCCTACCAAATGTTTACTTCATCTTTGCCCTTACATTTCATACTACTTTGAAAAACTTGCAAGAATGTGGTGTTTACTTAGTGACAGTGGTAATGGAGGTATTTGTTAAAATTTGAAAATAAAGCTTGTAAAAGTGTTTACTTGTGGAAGAAATCAAGGCTGAGTCAATATCTACATATTGTGAATGACTTCATTTCCTTACAAATCAATTAACCTTTTAATAAGCTATTTAAGGAAACTAAAACTGAAGATTTTTAAATCATACTTTGCGGGTTTTGATAAATACAAATGACTGAAAAATTATTTTTGCAAGTACTTCATAGGATAGTCAAAAATTTAAATGCATATATAAATAATAAAATTAAAGTACAAACATTTAGTTTTGACCTATTTAAAAATGGAGTTACATTTCTAAGCAATGATTTTCTTTTTAGACAATTATTAACAGTTGACAGCTAAAATAGAGTCCAGCAGGTGAGAACATAAGCAATGAGATAATTAGTAACTATTGATTCTTTTCTGTTCACCTTCATATATATTTCTTCTGAAGTAAAATTTTATTTAGTCTTATATTATGGAATAAATACTGGGGACTTTTAAGTCACAAGGAAATTATTTTAAGACAATCACATAAATTTTTGAACATAACTTTCCTGATGACTTTAGAAACAAAACAGTGTTTGCTATGTATCTAATATCTATAACTGGAAAACTATGCATGTTGTATCATCTTTAAACATCTTACACCTAAAGTTTGGAAACTCTTGAGGCATGGCACAGGATTCACACTCTTCCACAGTTAAGGATAACTTTAGAAATATACAAGTTCGGAAGTAAAACAAAGAGTGTGTAATTTTTTCTTATTAACATGCGAATATATATAACAAAACCTGATATCAAACATTCTGTGGGTATAAGTTATCAGATAATGAGAACAGAACTGTTTCTAAAAGAATTAATGATGTGTTTAGGACGACTTTCTGCAAAGACCATGACTCCAGGTCTGGAAAACAACCTTCGCAGACTCTGTCTCCCTCAGATTTCTTGGACAAATTAATGGGAAGAACATCAGGATATGATGCAAGGATCAGGCCAAATTTTAAAGGTAAGTTTTTTTTTAATTTAGGTTAAGCCTGTTGGAGATCTAGGTGTTTAGATTCTTTCAATTTTTTTCAGGGCTTTTAATTTTAAAATGGAAACATTTAATTTCATGTTCATATACTTTTGAACTTTTCACTGATTTAAATAGCTTGAATGGCACATGTTGCTTGCAACTTTTGAAAACTTTCCTTTTGTTCTATTCCACAAAGAAAATTAATGTCAGAAATAATTGCCACATTTTCTAGTTTATCTTACATAAGAACAGAGATGGAAACACTGTAAGAGCAAATGATGGACATGACTTTTAGGAATGAGTACCAGGGCTAATTCAAGATTCAGAGGTTACTCCAAATTTTTTGGTTTTGTTTGTAAATACACGACCTAAGTGAAGTTTAAAATCTCAATGCAGAATAGGTTGTTTTACATTATTTCAGGTCTCTATTATTTTTTAAATATTTCAAGAAGAGGCTGTAATTGAATCACAAATTTTGTTTCCTAGTTTAAATGATTTACCTGTTTATGTGAAATTAACAAAATTGACCTTAACCAAAAAAAAAAAGGTACAAATATAGAATTGTGAAGAGCATAGCATCAAAGATGGTGGATGTCTTCCTTGTTAGACACAAACAAAAGCGTTTGGTGTATTTGCTTACCATTAGAAAATTATAACTAGCAATTTACATTTATATGTATTCTAAATTAGAAAATATAAGAACCAATTATTACCAATATGGTAACTTAATTTCTAGATATATTTTAATGACAATTGAATTTGTATTGCGTAACTGAACTAATGTAATGAATAATGACATGTTTACTACCTCTTATTGGAATTCCTATGATATTCTAACTATGTAACTATGCTCTACTTTGGTAATTCTTTTACTTAGTAGTGATTTGATTAGGTTGCTTTCTTTGACTTTTAACTAATTGTTATCACTGGTAAATATAAGCATGAAAACTGAATTACTTTTCTTTAAATGCAAGGCCTCTGAATATACCCATGTATGGGCACATTTCATAGAGAATCATTAAAACTTTGAAGTGTTTTTTTGATTTATGGAGTATTTCTAAAGGAAACACTTTGGGAGTCAAAGTTTTAATAAAATACTATAAGAAATAAATCTGAAAGCAAGTTTCAATGGAAGTTCTTCATTCACAGCCCCATTTTTTTCTTAGCAGTTCACTAACCTTTGAGTTTGAACTATTATATTAACTATAGCTAAGTAATTAACTGCATGCTTCTAAAAGGTAAGAAAAGATATAGGTATGGGTCACGATCTCGATCACGATCACGATCTTCCCGTTAATCATCTATTTGCTAGAGCGTGCACCAGTAAAATCTCCATATGTCCTGTCTCATGCCAGTAGAGCAAAGGGCATCGGCTTTGCTACAGGAACATAAAGAGCCTCAAACCATTATATTAGGTCATGGGAATGACCTAATATAGTATTACTGGCATTTGGCATGTCAAATACAACACGAGCAGCTTGCTAGGCTTGCTGTGCGGGAGGCATATTCTTTAAACACCTCCAAATAAAGCATTTATTGATGAACGCGTGACCGCTTGCGCGCGCGAGCCGGGCTGTGATGGGCTGGTCGGCTGGGTGGAGTTCTGAAGAGAGGGAAGTCCGGATGTGGAAAATGGCGGCGCCCATGGAGTGGGTGGGGGGGTCGTCTTGCTTGTTGTGAGGTTCTGCCGGGGTGGTGGGCCAAGGCTAGAACCCACCATGCCTCCCGACTGCCTCATGAGCGGCTGGGCACAGGGAGAGCAAGGAACCGCTCTGCCCCATGTCTAAGAGTCTCTGGACCAGCATACCTGGGCGGATTGAGGAAGTAACTGCTGCAGGGTGGGTGTCGATGATCCGGGCTGTGATGGGCTGGTCAGCTGGGTGGAGTTCTGAAGAGAGGGAAGTCCGGATGTGGAAAATGGCGGCGCCCATGGAGTGGGTGGGGGTCGTCTTGCTTGTTGTGAGGTTCTGCCGGGGTGGTGGGCCAAGGCTAGAACCCACCATGCCTCCTGACTGCCTCATGAACGGCTGGGCACTAGGTATGGGTACTAGCATAAATCTTTCATTAAATAGAAAATTTTACATGAATACTTATAATGTAAAGATATAAAATACAGCAATATAAGAAACAATACATAATACTCATATAGTTAAGCACTTAATGGTGAAGTACCATTACGTAGTACAGATAATATGGTGCGGGTTCAGTAACAAATACAAAAAATTATTTCCTTTTAAATTACTCAAGGAAAACTTCATAAGAAAGGTCCAAGATGGAAATTTGTTTCAAATTCATAATATTTTGTCTAACAACAGATATCGTTCATTACTCTCTAGAAATAATTTTTCAAAAGGGGATAAAAGTGCAGAGTAATCGCATGACAATCCACATTGCCAGTGCTACTTTATCACTTAAAATGAACAATCATTTGCATGTACAGCTATTTTTTCTGTTTCCTGAGGATTCATCCTTTGGAAATGAAATTTTGTCATAATTACAAAGGATAAATGATGTAAATTTCAAGTATAGAAAAATGTAACCATGTCTTGGCTCTAACCATTGCATGAATATCTCATCATAGGATACCTATAACTTAGAAGATGAAAATAAAGTAGATATTACTCTAACCTAATGGACATACTGAGTTTTGTCTTCTTTTTGCCTTTTAGTCCCCACAACAGTAAAGTATGATATTCTTTCACATTTCATAAATTTTAGATATGTCATTTTCTATCAATGGCATAACCAGTACCCACAATTGCCTTTACTCTGAGGAGGTTGGTTTTTGTTAGATGTCAAATATTCCATATTATTTCTGATTAAAATAATTTCCCCTTATGCTCCTATGGAACTTTATGTGTAAAATATGGTTCTTTGCAATTATGTTTTGTCAACCACTCCCACCCCACATCTCTGAGAGAGAACAAGGAGGTCCCTTATTATATCATATAATGTGGAGGCAGGGAAGTCATTCTTTTCACCAGAATACAAAATGAGCACTGAAAAAGAGGGGAATATACAAACAATTGAGATTAGTGCTTCAAAATAGTAATAATAAAATATCAGAGTAAAAAACTTCTTGGGGGGGAGAGTTCTCAGCACATTGCTTGGGGTTCGTTCCTGTCTGTGCTTGACTGGGGAATGAGCCCAAGTCTTCCACATGCAGAGCATGAGCACCTGCCTGACCTGGTCTATGCCGGATCCAAATGTCATAATTGTTCTTACTCCGGACTGGTAATGCATACAGAGAACAGAGAGTTCTTCATAGTCTAATGGTGTTTCAGTCATGTTAATTTTCAGTATTTTGCATATGGGTATGTTTTGCTTCCTTTTTAAGAGAAATCATGTTAATTGACTAAAGGTGGGTAAATGATTAAGACTACTGTGTTCCTTATCTTTGAGATATTATACATTATTGACAATGTGAAATTTCATTTTTCATGAAATATATTCGTTTTCCTACCTACAAAACTGAGGCATTAATAAAACAACTACTGAGGGTTAATCAATGGTCACAGTGGTTAGCAAAGATGATCATCATTGAGTTGAGAACGAAAGGAAAGAAATACCAGGAAGCATGTCACAATGAAAAGTCTCAGAAAAACTGTGTAGTATATACTATAGTGGTTACAATGTAAAATGGGCCATTTTAAACAGCAGTAGGTACAAATGAAGGGTGATTAGGAAATTTGGCTATATCAAAAATAATGACAGGGCCGGAGTGATAGTCCAGCGGGTAGGGCCTTTGCCTTGCATGCAGCTAACCCGGATTCGATCCCGGCATCCTATATGGTCCCCGAGCACCGCCAGGAGTAATTCCTGAGTGTAGAGCCAGGAGTAACCCCTGAACATCGTGAGGTGTGACCCAAAAAGCAAAAAAAAAGAGAGCACCGCCAGGAGTAATTCCTGAGTGTAGAGCCAGGAGTAACCCCTGAACATGCGTGAGGTGTGACCCAAAAAGCAAAAAAAGAGAGAGAGAGAGAGAGACAAACTTTCCGGAAATACCATAAGGCAAACTGACCATGATAACAATATGCATGATGACAATTAGTAATAAGACAGAAGAGAAAGACCTGACCCTAAGAATAGAAGCAAGTTGAGGTCAGGAAGATAGCTATTCTTAGTCTTATTAAAGAGTCAAATATTTCTCAGTTTTCTTTGTTGCATGCATTGGCAAGGGAACAATTTAATGTGTATTATTGGGAGGAGACTTTTCCTTTATACTTTTCAGATGGGAAAATATTATATATTCTCATGTATATTCCACATCCTTGATGGGATCTGCAAGAGGTTATAATAGGCATATATACAGGAGGAGACGGATGTAAGCTAGGAAAGGAAACCAGAAATAATTCAGTCTTAGGCTCTGTAATTGAGAGCCATTCTTAGAAACTATAAGGAAAAAATAGCTTTTCTGATGTGCTGGAAGCACAAGTGTATAAACAAAGCCATGAGGCTGAGTTGCCAATTGTATTTCTTTTATAAGATCCATAGAGACCCAGGTCAGGTTTTGTCAAACATACATTTGCAAAATCCTCAGCTCAGATACTATTCATTCACAATGATTTGATTCTGAAACCATGGTAAATGTTGATATTATGTTAAAAGAGAGCTCTTTCCCCAGTTGGGTGATTTGTCTCATTGGCAGCTGATTTACCATGGTGGTTCCCCTTCATCCTATCAGATATAATTTTGTCAGTACTATATCTTGAAAATTCCACTTTAAACATTACTCTTTTAAAGAAGCCAAATGACATGCTCAAACCTGGGTAAAATGCATTAGTTCTGATTCTTCCTCTCTGAAACAAAACCCCTATCTACTTTAATGAAATTTTCTTTGAAACTAAAATTAACTTATGAGCTATATCCTGTTTCGCTCCAGTGTGAATAAATACATTTCATCATAACATTCATTTTGGGACAGGAACTGGGATAGATAATGCCAGGAGATAATTATTCACTCAACTTCTTTGTGCATGCCATGCACGCTAATTTTTTCCATGTCTGGAGACCTAAATTTGAAAGTGTGATTTGTGACATTAAAACCTACATTTGCATGCAATCTGGTTTTCCTCATTTCCATGGAGTTATCATCCCAAAGGTGTTTCAAATATAAGTAGAAATAAATCTAAGAAACTAGAGGTCTCCAGGTGTATCTCCTGGGAGAGTCTCTATCAGTACCCAGCTGAGTAGAGCTGAAGTCCAAATATTTTCCTTACCATATCCAATAGGAAGGTCTCTGGAACACAAACGCCCATCAGGGGCACTTGGAAATGGTGAGTCTTTCTATTAATGATAATGCAACTTCAGCATAACTGTTTCATTGATCACTCTAGTAGATATTGGCTTAGATATGCCAACTATGGAACCTGAGAAAGTGGTTGAATGCTTGTATCAGAAGTATTTCATTTGTGTACAAAAGTAGCAAGAGCTTTCACGAACTCAGCTGTTTTAGTACAGGACAATGGGTATTAAATGGGGAAAGAAAGTTTCTTTAAAGGAAACACTAGGGGTCACAAATGCCAGGTCTTCTTTTTTTTTCAAAGTGTTATGATGAACGTTCTGAATCCACTGGTTGTATCACAGTTTATTTTAAATCTTGTGTGCTGTATGGAAAAAAAATCAACACAGTTGAAAATTTAAGGCAGCTCCTATGGGTCGATAAGGTGTTTGTCCGGGTTTGAGGTGGCATCAGAAAAAATATGCTCTAATAAATTGATCGTAGTGGCATATGTCTTCCATTCCATGGTGACAGAGCAGACAGTGGAGAATATCCTGGAAAGTCTAAGTGCAGATCCTTAGACTTAGTTCAGTCTAAGTTGCATCCAGAAAAATCTAAGTTTACATTTTTATTCAGTAACTTTTGACAAAAGCTTTCTTGGATTTCTCACCACTTCCTTACCCACCACAGCTGAGCTGTTCTGAGAAGCAAGTGAAATCACACATATGAATGATGTGTTTTTAACCATTGAGATAATAACAAATAATTTGAATCCTTATTACTTGTCCCATTTCTTTGTTAAAACCAACACCATGATGGTTAAGGCTTACCTTTTTGGGGAGGAGGGTCACACCTGGCAGTTCTCAGGGCTTATTCCTGAGACTGTGCTTGGTGCTCACTCCTGGCCGTGCTCAGGAGACCAAATGCTGTGCCAGAAATTGAACCCTGGTCACCCCTATGCAAGGCAAACATTTCAACTTCTCTGGCCTTCATTTTGCATTTTTAATGGAAAGATAACAAAGATATTTTAGCATCTTTACAGTTCTACCAGAGTAACCAGAACATAGATATAACTAGATTATGTCTCAGCTAGTTCTATTTTTATTAGTCTGTGGGAATATTTCCAACCTGAAAAGGCTATTTCATATTTCTAAGTATAAAACAAAAGGGTGTAGTTTGTGGTGAGGTATTATCTCTATCAATTTAATATCATCCCTTATCATTTTCTGAGATTTACTTTGAAAATAAAAGACATAAGTACTATAACTTAACCTGGCCTTACCAAACAAGACCCTAAATTTAACTTAAAGTAACACAGCTGCCATTATTACTGTATTTTCTTGTTCAGTACTGCAATTTCAAGGGTCACTGCATAAATGTACTAAATTTATTTCCGATTTTAGAATAAGTACTTTATAGGGAACATTTGGAGTCTACAACATGGCAGGGTAAGCATGCTGGAAATGGAAGCCCATAATTTAGTGTTTGAAAAAGTATTGCAATGCTCTTCGGTTGAGTCTGGGTCACTTCATAGGCTCAATTTTCATGATTGAAAATAACCTAAACATTTCATTCTGAATTCTATAGTGCTTGTGGATGCTTCACATCCTGAAGAACATCAGTATATTTTCCTGACAATCTAAGGCTTTATTTTTAAAAGGAGTTAATAACATAAATTTAAGAGTATCTCAGTACTTAATGACTGGACATAATAATGTGCGCAGTTAGGATTATCAGTGTTAGAGAAAACAGTCATTAGTTCGTTATCGGTATTGTGTGTATTTTTTCTTGCTTTGTTTGATGAGACATTTGGAGGGTTGAGTATTAAAGTGTGAAATCTTAGCTCTAGCAAGCTTCTATACAATGGGGTGTTCAGAAGCATTCTGGGTTCTCCATGACCTAAGAGGCTGTCCTGACTTTAGTATGCCAATTTCTTTCTTGATAAGGCAAATCTTCATACAGTGACTGGTTCCAGAATCCACAAGAGAAAGGCACATAGATTCCTTAAATAGCATTCTTGCTTTGTTAATGCAGTCAATTATTCTTTAACTATTCACTGTGCATCAACTGTGTGCCAGATATTATGACAAAAGCTCTATGTATAAAATATAATTGCGACTTTTTAATGTTAATGAAAGTAAATAATGAAACCAATATATCACTTGTATCACTTGTCTTCCCATTGTTCATGATTTGCTCGAGCAGGCACCAGTAACATCTCCATATGTCCTGTCACATGCTAGTGTAGCCCAAAGGGCATCTGCTTGGTCCAGGAACATGAAGAGCCTCAAACCATTCCTTCAGGTCATGGGGTCTATAATTGTTACTGGTTTTGGCATATCAAATACAAAATGGGTAGCTGGCTAGGCTCTGCCGTGTGTGTGGGATACTCTTGCAGTAGCCACTCATCTCGTGCATTTATTGATGAACTTTTCGGCAGCAACTTGGCCATGCAAGACAGGGGAAAGATCAGCTTTTCTGCTGGGTGGAGCTCTGACGAGCTGTGGAGTCAGAGGTTGAAAATGGCAGCTTTCATGGTGTGGGGAATCCTCTGGCTTCTTGAGGCGCTCTGCTGGGATGGCGGGCCAGGGCTAGAACCCGCCTTCCCTCCCTGGGCACCTCATGATGAGCTGAGCACAGGGAGAGCCAGTAGCAGCTCTATCCCTTGTCTGAGTCTCTGGATCAGGCATACCTGGGATTGAAATAGACGGCTGTAGGGTGGGACTCTGATGAGCAGGGCTGTAATCAGCTCTTCTGCTGGGTAGAGATATGGACGAACCTGCGGAGTCCGGAGGTTAAAAATGGTTGTTATGTGTATATATTGGTCTCATATTTTCATTTTTTCTCTGAGACCAATATATACACATAAAATAGTTGATATACAATGAATGTGGTAAATTTTATAAAGGAAAATAGAGGCCGGAGAGAGAGTAGAGCAGGTAGAGCGTTTGTCTTGCACAAAGCCAATTTGGGTTCATCCCAGCATCCCATATGGTCCCCTGAGTGCCGCCATGAGTAATTCCTGAATGCGAGCCAGGAATAACCCCCTGAACATCTTCATGTATGACCCAAAAAGCAATATATATATATATATATATATATATATAACACACACACACACACACGTATATATATTTAATACTATACGTTGTAATTTAAGAAGTGACACCACAGGGCCCAGAGCGATAGCTTTAAAAGTGAAACCACAGGGCCCAGAGCGATAGCCCAGCAGGTAGGGCGTTTGCCTTGCCAGCCCATGCCAGCCTGGGTTCGATCCCCGGCATCCCATATTGTTCCCGAGCACTGCCAGGAGTAATTCCTGAGTGCAGAGCCAGGAGTAACTCCTGAGCATTGCCGGGTGTGACACCCCCCAAAAAAGCAAAAAAAAAGTGACACCACAGTGGGTGTGGGTGGGAGTACAGTAAGGGTGGAAAGAATCAACAGATTCTTTGATCAATCTATCTCTTGTGTCTTTCAAGTAATATTTTTATTTTTACACATTTTCTTTTTATTATAGTTAACATGGTTATGACAGTATTGCTATTTAAGGTTTTTATCTCAAGGTAAGGGCATTTCGGGCGGAGCAATAGCGAGCGGGTAGGGTGTTTGCCTTGCACACGGCTGACCCAGGTTTGATCCCTGGCATCTCATACTGTCCCGAGCACTGCCAGGAGTAATTCCTGAGTGCAAAGCCAGGAGTAACCCCTGAGCATCGCCAGGTGTGACCCAAAAAGCAATAAATAAATAAATAAATAAAAAGTAATGGCATTTTGCCACTGAAATGCCCAAGACCTTCCACTACGCCACTGTCTTTATGTTATTCTAGATTACTTCTTCCTTCCATTCACCCTCCCCCACTTTTTGTTAATCCCATTTCTGTAATTCAAAGGGTGTGATGTAGAATTATATATACATGAAACTATAATTTACAGTATTCTAGTCACCATATTACTTGCCAAGTATAGAGTGGTAAATAAACATTTAAACTTAAATGTAAGTTCTTGCATCATAACTATCTGAAATCTAATTTGTAAGTTGGATACTGTAGCAACAGGCAGATGGGGCGATAGTTGCCAATGTTGTGGATGTCTTCTTCTTGAACAGAACTGTCCTGCTGGTTTTCCATTGGGACGGCACCTTGCATTCAGACAGGTAGCGTGTGAAGAGCCGAGCTAGTGTATTGATGAGTACCGATGGCAGATTCTTCAGGTGTTCGGGTCTCACTTTATCTGGGCCTGGTGCTGTTCCCTTCTTTACCGACAAAATGGCATGTCGGATTTCAGAAGGGAGAACGTTGGGAATGACATATCCATCCTATGGAATTTGGTATGTGGGCAGGTGGACGTGGCTATCAAAGAGATCTGAATAGAAGTCATGGATAATCTCCATTGCCTTTCTGGAAGATGTGATAGATATATCAGGGCGTTGGAGGGCAGTCATCTTGGTCTTATAGTTGGTGAAGGACAGGCGGGTGGTGCGAATGCTTTTCCCAGCTTCTGCTGCATCTTCCAGTATTTCTGCTCTTCTGTCTTTGAGGTCTTCTTTTATCAGCTTCTCTGCACCGCTTTGCAAGCTTGAACATTAGCATTTGGTCTACTGAGGCTCCGGCCTTGCCACGTTGGCGAATGAGCTCCAGAGTTTTTGAAGACAGTCATCCTTTTGTGTCTTTCTCTCTCTTGGCATTCTTCACACAATCATGGAGGTGCTGAACCAGTCGGTTGTATTCTTCATCGATGTAGTCAATGATGGTATCTTCCCATGTTGCCACAATGGTGCCAAAGAGTTCCCAGTGGGTGATCTTTCTGGGAGTTCTCTTCTTAAACTTTGCAGCCTTTTCTCCCGTTCCGTGATGTAGAACTTTGCGTGAAGGAAATGATTGTCTGATTCTGTTTGGAATTTTGGGATGACAGCAACATCAGTCAGGCAAAACTGTTGACTGAATATGATGTGGTCAAAGATACACATGATAACCTCTAAATGCATGTATTGTAATACACAGTGTATAAGAGAAGGGAGAGAGGAAGTGAGAGAGAGAAAGAAAAAGAGAGAAAAGAAATAAAGAACCTGCCATAGAGGCAGGCTAGGGGCTGGGAGAGGGAATTGGGGACATGGTGGTGGGAAATGGGCACTGGTGGAGGGATGGTGCTGGAACACTGTAAGACCGAAACCCAAACATGAACTTCTTCGTAGTGTATATCTCATGGTGGTATAATAAAATATTTTTAAAATGCTACCAAAACTGATCCCAGAAACTCAACTTACCTATTTTTGGTTACTGGGCTGGTCCTGCCTGGAGGCACGCACACAAAGGGCAGTGGGAGGGCTCCTCTGCTTCAGGATTTGGGGGGTTGAAAAAATTTTCTAGAATCACCATTAAATAAAAGGGACAGTGGAGGATACTTGAGAATTTCAACGGCAGAATTGAAAAGGTGCAGAAGACGATGGTTGCAGGGCCCTGAGCACATGCAGGAGACCTCCTGGTCGGAGTCTGGAGCGCCGCCATCAGTCTGTATTGTCCTACCTGGGGAAAGCCTGAGAATAAATACTCTGAACTCACTTTACTCAGACTTCTAATTTTTCTTGGGAGTCTCTTACTGAACAAAATTCAACTAGAAATCAGAGGGCAAAAGATTTTCCTCGCTGATGAAAATTTGGAAGGTCAGTTTCCTAGAGTGCAAAGAAGAGAAAAGAGATTGTTTCAGCAGAAATGAAGCGCAATGTCAACTTACAACAAAGCCACCCTTGACTTCAGGTGATTAAGTGCATATCTCCAAAACTAATGATCCATAGAGGAAATCTTCATTCCTCAGTTTGGGAGGAAAAGGCAAGTGAAAAGGAGTATCGTTTGAATATGCTTTCCACAAGATCAATGAGACCTCCTAAACTGGAGGAGAGAGAGAGAGGAAGATAATGTAATATACTAGTTCTGTCATGCAAACGGACAAGGGGCAGAGACCCAATCAATGGACGAATGTGTACAGTCGCTAAGACTGTTGTGTTCATCCCCATAGAATCTTCAGGCACCAAATTCTCGGCTGTATTATGGGATTAGGTTGTAGTGTAAGACTGAATGGCAGGTGTCTTTATCACTGCATTGCTGAGACAGTCTTTCCCCATGTCCTTGTTTGCCACAGAGGTGAAGAATGTGTCAGAAGCAAAACCCAGGACTGAGTGGTCCATGTTTCCAGGAAATAGCAGGTCTGAGGAGCAGTTGCTTGATTCACACTCCTTGGCTGGCTTAATTACGGCACCTGAAATATAACTACCTAGTACAGTAATTTGTCTACAATGGGAAAACCTTAAAATCACTTTGCCACATAATTTTTCTTTCATTTTTTAATAAAAGTATACACAGAGATAATATACTCTGTCTTTTTATTTATACTTAAATGTCAGGATGCTCATTTATAAGAACCATTTTATGTACAACAAGGCAGTTGAGGTTTCTTTAATCAATAAAGCTTTCTCTTGGAAAAATCATCCTCTGCCCCCAAAATTATACTCAAAAAACAAGTGGTCTGTTTATTTAGCACTGAACCTCAAAGTGTCTGAAGCAGAAGTTTTATATGTATGTATGTATGTATGTATATATATATATATATATATATATATATATATACATTTATAAAGCTGGTTACACTATAATCACTCAAGTTCTATTATGGTATTCAGTAAATTTATATATAGCAGCGTTTGCAAAGACTTCTAATATTTTATATTGTTCTTTGAATTACTTCCGGTTTTATTGCTTGAGCATGCATAGCGTATATCAAGTTGACAGATTTAGAATTTAGTACTTAAAATATTAGCCACCTAGTGGATGTGGGGAAAAGGGGACACTCATCCATTGTTGATGGGAATGCCGGCTGGTACAGCCTTTCTGGAAAACAATATGGACATTTCTCCAAAGACTAGAAATTGAACTCCCATTTGACCAGCCATACCACTCCTGGGAATCTACTTTGGGAAACCAAAAATACGCCAGTGGAAACACCATCCCTACTTTTATGTTCATAGCAGCATTATTCACAATAGCCAGAATCTGTAAACAACCAGAGTGCCCAAGAATTGATGACTGGATAAAGAAGCCTTGGTACATCTACACAATGGAATACTATGCAGCTGTTAGGAAAAATGAAGTCATAAAATTTGCCTATAAATGGATGGACATAGAGAAGATTATGTTGAGTGAAATTAGCCAGAAGGAGAGAGACAGATACAGAATGACTGCATTTATTTGCATGACAAAATATATATGTACATATTATGATACCAATATCCAAGGTCAAGTGAAACATGACCTTGTATCAGGAGGTCTTGTCAAAGGTGTAAATTATCACAAACGTTTTTGGGTCAGAGGCTAGGTAAGACATAAAATGGAACAGTGTGCTAACAATTGTCGCGGTACTAATACCAACCTAGAACTGAGCATTAAATACAGGCAAAAAGATACACATGACAACCCTTTAATGTATGATCTGTAATCCATAGTCTGGAAGGGAATGAAAAGAGAAAGAGAAAGAAAGGAAAAGAAATAAAGAACCTTCCCTAGAGGTGGGCTGGGGGGAGGGGGAGGGAACCGGGTAGTTGGTGGTGGGAGATGGGCACTGGTGGAGGGATGGGTGCTGGAACACTGTATGACCAAAACCCAAATATGAACTTTTTAATTGTATATCTTTGTAATTGTATATCTCACAGTGGTATAATAAAATACTTTAAAAAATATTAGCCACCTACCACATGCATTACTCAAACCACTTTTTTTTTCAGAATAGAAATAAAAGCTGTGTTAGAAACAACTGGGAGTCTGATTATAGTGACACAAAGCTGGACTCTGATGTAGAACTGCTGAAGGAGGGACTCTGAAAATAATTACTTTACAAAATTTAGCTCGCAGTTTAGAAACTAAAGGAGTGCACTGTATCACTGTCTTCCTGTTCATCGTCAATTTGCTCAAGCGGGAACCAGTAACATCTCCATATGACCTGTCTCATGCAAGTAGAGCCCAAGGGCACCTGCTTGCTCCAGGAACATAAAGAGCCTCAAACCATTCCATCAGGTCATGGGAATGAGGTCTATAATTGTTACTGGTATCTGGCATATCAAATATGACATGGGTAGCTTGCCAGGCTCTGCCGTGCGGGTAGCATACTCTTGTAGTCATCTCAAAATCCAGCATTTATTGATTAACCACGTGGCGCAAGCAGCTGCGTGAGCCAGGTGATGATAGGCTGGTCTGCTGGGTGGAGTTCTGATGAGGGGGCAGTCCGGATGTGGAAAATGGAGGTCCTCATAGAGTGGGGGGTCATCTGGCTTGTGAGGCTCTGCTGGGGTGGCGGGCCAGGGCTAGAACCTGCCATCCCTCCCGGGCACCTGATGAGCGGCTGGGCACAGTGAGAGCCAGTAGCAGCTCTGCCCCATGTCTGTCTCAGAGACATGAGAAAGGAGTGCAATGAGATTTTTTTTCCTCCTGCTAGCACGGTAGAGCCTGGCAAGCTACTCGTGTCATATTTGATATGCCAAATACCAGTAACAATTATAACCTCATTCCCATGACCTGATGGAATGGTTTGAGGCTCTTTATGTTCCTGGAGCAAGCAGGTGCTCTTGGGCTCTACTTGCATGAGACAGGACCTATGGAGATTTTACTGGGACCCGCTCGAGCAAATCGATGATGAATGGGAAGACAGTGATTTTGATCTGAATGATAATACCTGGCTAATAGTATATTCAACAAGATATAATGTGCTGGTATTGCCTTACCAAGTAAACGGCCGCAAGCAGAGTGAGGTTGAAATCTACTAAGAGAAAAGTATCTAATCTGAGACTCATGAAGCCTAGTTTTAACTCCAATTCTTTCAGCTGGGACCTGAATCAAGCAACCTAACCTCCCTGGGATTGATCCTTGTCATATTCAAAATAAAGAATATAGCAAAGGCATTACTGTCACTTACAATTTTTATGGCCTCTGGACTTTATAGCCTAAATTAACATAGATGGGCATTTCATTTTATAAATTATTGATTTACCCACAGAAAAAGCATGAATGCATCCAATTTTACTAGAGAATTGGTCTTTCCTCACAGAGAATATTCTGTCCATATTTTTTTGCAGTTAATATCTTATTGCAGCTCCCATTTATTACTGTAAGGATAATCATTATTATCTGGAAAAATTGAACATGTATGAGGGAATTAGTGAAGAAATCAGCTATATACAATATTTTGGCCTTACAATTTTTTTTACATTTTTAAAAATTTATTTATTCATTTATTTTTCCCCAGATTAAAAGAGATTTTATTATTACACCATTTAGACATACAATTGCAAGATGCTCATGCAGAGCTCTGGTTCCACAGCATTCCAACACCCATCCCTCCACCCAAACCCATCTCCCATCACCAATGTCCCCACCTCCCTCCCCCCTCCCACACCTCAACTACTTGGTGGGTTCTGTATGTATTCTCTCTCCTCTCCATCTCTCCCCCCCACCCCTTTCCTGCACATCATGAAATGCAGTGCATTAAAGGGACATCACTGTTTCCACTATTTTTGATGGACTCGGGCGGCCGCTGCGGCGCTCAACCTGGGCTTCGAACTGGTTTTGTTCTGTTAATCTGGTCGTGAGGTAGGATCCCAGCATCTGGACAGCAAAGGTGGTGGCTAGTGTGGTGGCGAGTCTCATCCGGCTGCTTCCAGGACCCCCGGAGGTGATGGGCCCACTCCCAAAACCCATCTGTCCTCCCCTGGAGCCCCATGGCCAGCTTAGCCAGGGGGAAAGTGGAGTTCCAACTTCCCCAGGCGCGTCCAAGGCCCATGGCCTTACAATTTTGCCTTGCCTTACAGGTAGTAAATTCAAGTACAGATGGGCTTGGAGGGAAGTTACTGCTGCACTGCTTTTAGTACCTGACCAAATTCTCTTAATCAGATTAAAAACTCAAAATGCAAAATATGAAAAAAACACAATGCCAAAAGAGGGTTGGGGAACGAAAAAGTGCCTACCATAGAAGCAGGCTGGGAGGCCAGAGGAAAACTGGGGACACAGGTGGAGGGAAGTGGACACTGGTGATGAGACTAGTGTTAAACATTAACACTTGAAATTCAATCATGAATAACTTTATAATTTTATAATTCACAGTGATTCAATTAAAAAAAGACTTTTGATAAAGAACAGGAAATTCTGCTAAACATCCTTAAGAGTCTTAATATGCATTCTGATAATTAATTAAAAATAGTTAAAAGGGTCCAGAGCTATAGTACAGCGAGTAGGGCATTTACCTTGCACAAGGTCAACCAAGGTTCCATCCCTGGCATCCCATGTGGTCCCATGAGCACCGCCAGTAATTCCTG
>JAJIBD010019466.1:0-20796 GCA_021461705.1 Cryptotis parvus | reverse complement strand
TCCTGGCGGGGCTTAGGGAACCACATGGTGTGCCAAGGGTAAAACCCAAGTAAGCTGTATTCCAAGGCAACTACTTTGTCTTGTTTTGTCTTTTATGGCTATACCAAACTGTGGTCAGAGCTTACTCCTGGGTCTGTGTTCACAGATCACTTGTGATGGAACCTCGGTGGTGCCAGGAATTGAACCAGGGTTGGCTACTGCTGGATAACAGTTGTAAGTATTTTAGTTTTAACATTGGAGTTGCCATCCCACCCCTTCAGGGAGCTTAGGTTGTTTGTAGTGCAGCCATTCTAATGATAATGGAGGCACATCCCCTGCCTTTTGTTCACAGCCCTCTGTCTCCTCAGCAGGTGCCATTCTCCTACCCAGGTGCAGTGATTTGCAGTGCCAGCCTTCTGATAACCTTAGGTTTTTGTATTGTAAGTTGTTTTTCTCTTTCTGGTATGCTCTTTGCATATTCTTATGTTAGAGCAATATCCTTTTGTATAGACACAAGAAGACAGTTAAGGCTATATATTTGTTATGTAGGAGCTAATTAACTCTGTAATATTTACTCCTGGGTATCCTGTCATATTTCCTAACTTAAACCTCAGTTGTCTCTTAGGTTGATTTTAATTCCTTACACCCCAAAAGAAAGAGTCCTGCTGCAGGACTTGGATGGAGCCAGGGCAAGCCGTGATTAAGCTACCCTGGCCTTGACATGGTTCAGGCTAAGTGTCATAAGCAGTAAAATAAATTAAGAGCACAGTCATGTGACAAACACTGTCATGATCCAAAGATAAGCAACTGATTTAGGACCCTGTTGGGATTAGGAAAAACGAAACCTGGTCTGAAGATTGCAGTATGGAAATATATAGAGATGTCCCCAAGAAACACCTCCCTTTGCTATAAGACTGGAGAGACCATTCTAAACTTAAAACAGGCTATACATAAACATCTATATCTTTTACTGTGCTTATACAAAATGAATAGAAATATTATTAAGAAGTGTAGTAAGTTTTACCATCAAAAGAAAGGAAAAATATGGCCTTGGCTGGAATTCTGCCTTTGTTCTGTGCAGGATTCCATGGGGGCGGGCGGGAGGGTCCCCTAGTAGATTGTCCCCAGAAGGAAGGGGTTTTATACCTTCTTATCATTTAGGATCAAAGTCTATCAACTCTTGTAACCCCAAACCCCAACCTTTGTAAGGCCTATAACTAGCAGACTTGACTTAAATTTAACTGTCACTTAACTACTAAGAAGCCTGTGGTCCCATCCCCTTGTCCATCTTTGGGGAATGGTCATCAGCCCTGAACACACCAGGGTGAAAGAAGGCAGAACCACCCCGCCACCCCCCCGCCCCCCCACCCGTTTCCCAGACCTACTCATGGAAAGTTACCAATTTAGGGCCTGAGTGTCCTTTTCATCTTGAAGTAACCTTTTTGTTATCTACAAAAGGCCCAGAACAAATTCCTGTTAGAGGTTATGAGACCCCCCGCCCAGAACCTACTATCTGGCCTGAATTGCCTGGATTGCATTCCTGCCGCGTGAATAGCCGTTGCTGACCCATGATCCCACACGTGTATCTAGCCACACCAAATATAGAAAGAAGTATTAAGAATGATCTGATTGGTGGGAGATGGTTACTTGGTACAAAGTGATTGGCTGCCTGCACGCAGACCTTGATATAATATTTTAAATCTATTGGATGTTTATGCGCGGGGCTTTTCTGTAGCGGCGGGAACTATCTCTTAAAAAGATCCTCCCTGGAAGGGCTCGGGCTCTTAGCCACTGACCGCTTGGGGTCATGCTATGGGCCCAGTATACTCATTTATTAATAAAACACTTGCTTTTGCATAGGACCTGGTCTCTCAGAGTTTTCCTTGATAGGTGTGGCGTTCCGGCTCCCAGTCAGTCACCCCATCGGGTGGCCAACTCTTTCAAGGGGACCCTGCCAAACCCCAATATCTGTTGGGGACACCGCTGAACCCCCAACAGGCTACATACAAGGCATTCACCTTAGCCCCTGCACTGTCTCTCCTACCCCTACACCTTTCCAGGCATGGTGATTTACAACATTGTTAACACTATCAATAGGCCTCAGGCACACATGTTTCACCACACCCCTCACCAGAATGTCAGTGTCCCTCCACCAGAGTGTCTAGGACCCTTCTCATACCCTACCTTTCCCTTCCCAAACTCAGTTCTGTAAGTCACTCTGGAGGCCTGTATCACTGGCCAGTTTGAATCCCTTACTGTGCTTACACCTATGAGAGAGATCATCTGATATTTCTCCTTCTCCCTGTGACTCACTCTGCTCAGCCTGAAGCCCTCCAGCTCCATCCAAGTTTCAGCAAACTGCAGGTTTCCTCCTTTCTTTCAGTTTAACAGCTGAGTATATACCACAACTTCTTCATTCACTTATCTGTTCTTGGACTCCTGGGTTGTTTCCAGATCTTGACTATTGTGAATAGCACTGCTGCACTGCTGTGAACATAGGAGTGAAAATATCTTTTCAAATTAACATTTTGGGGCCCTTGGGGCAGATGCCCAGAAGTGAAACAGCTGGGTCATATCAAAATGCAATTCTGGTTCCTTTTTTTCTCTTTTGGGTCCACCCAACAGTGATTAGGGGTTACTCCTGCTCTGCACTCAGGAATTACTCAGGGCAGTGCTCAGGGGACCGTATGAGATCCCAGGGATTGAATCCAGGCTGGCTTCATGCAAAGGTAACTCCGCCAACCGCTGTTCTATCCCTCCAGTTCCTGAAATACATTTTTTTTTATAAATTTCCATACTGTTTTCCATAGAAGATGAACCAAACTAAATTCCTACCAACAGTGGATAAAGGTTCGTTCTCATAACATCCCCACCAATACTTACTATTTTCAGCCTTTTTGATGTATCCATTTCTCACTGGTTTGATATGTTATCTCATTATTTTGATTTGCATTTCCCTAATGGTAAGTGATGAAGAGCACTTTCTCATATACATATAGATCATCCATATAACTTCTCTGAGATGTGTCTTTTCCATTTCTTTTCTCATTTTTAAGCAAGACTAAGCCATTTTAATTTTATAGTTTAGTGGTATTAAAGACATTTGTAATCTTGAGTATACATCACCACAATCTATTTCTGATCCCTTTTCATCACACCTAACAAAAACTCTGTAATTATTAGCATCTCAATTTTTCCTCTCTACAATCCCTGATAAACACTGGTCTACTTTCTGTCTATATAAATTTGACCATTTTATGTACCACATTCAAGTAGAATCACACACTTGCTCTTCTGGGTCTTACTCATTTCACTTAGCATATAATCTTCAACATTTATCCATGTTAATCAACCACATATGTGTGAGGGGTGGAGAGTAGGTAAGATAGAGAAGGGACCCATTTGACAATAATGGTTTAAAAATAGTAACGCTAGACTAGAACTGAGTATTGAAAGTAGGTAAAGGGATATATGTGATAACGCTTTAGTGCCTGTATTACAAGCTACAATGTGCAAAAAGGAGAGAGAGAGAGAAAGAGAGAGAGAAAGGGAGAGAGAGAGAGGTGTGCCCTGCCATAGCGGCAGGTTGTGGTAGGGATGGAGAGAAACACTGGTGTTGGGAAGTGCACTCCTGGAGGGATGGGCATTGGAACACCGTATGACTGAAATTCAATCATGAACAGCTTTGTAATGGTCTGTCGAACCGTGATTCAATAAGAAAAAATAAATAAATATTTTTTTTAAAAAAAAAATTTTTTTTTTAAAAAAGGATTTTTCAGGGGCCAGAGAGATAGTCCAGAGGGCAGGGCGTTTATCTTGCACACAGCAGACCCGGGTTCGATCCCCCAGCTTCCCATATGGTCCCCAAGCACCGCCAGGAGTAATTCCTGAGTGCAGAGCCAGGAGTAACCCCTGAGCATTGCTGGCTGTGACCCTTATCCATATTGTAACATGTGTTAGAATGTCATTTATCTTTAAGGTTTAATTATATTCTCTGTGTGCATACAAATGTTTTGTTTTTTTTTTTTTTTTGCTTTGGGTCCACACCAAGCAGTGCTCAGGGATTTCTCTTGGCTCTTGCTCAGGGATCACTCCTAGCAATGCTTGAGAACCTTAGAGAGTGTAGGGAAATCAAACCTAAGTCAGTCGTGATGCGAGGTAAGCAACCTATTCACCATACTGTCACTCCAGCCCTAAATGCTTTATCCATTTACATATTGATGGACATTTGGGTTATTTCCACCTCTTAACTGTTATGAATGAAGTTGTTAACTTTAGTGTCTGATTATTTGTTCAGGTTCCTGCTTTCCATTATTTGGGGTATACAGTCAATTTTTTGGCACATTTTCTTTTTAGCTCCATTATTTGTTTATAATGTTTTTAAAGTTTTTTTTTAATTATACCACCATGAGATATACAATTACAAAGATGTTCATGTTTGGGGCGGAACGATAGCCCAGCGGGTAGGGCGCTTGCCTTGCACGTGGCTGGCCTATGCCTGCCCGGGTTCGATCCCCGGCATCCCATATGGTACCCCGAGCACCGCCAGGAGTAATTCCTGAGTGCAGAACCAGGGAGTGACCCCTGAGCATTGCCGGGTGTGACCCAAAAAAAAAAAAAAAAAAAAAAAGATGTTCATGTTTGGGTTTTAGTCATACAGTGTTCCAGCACCCATCCTTCCACCAGTGCTCATTTCCCACCACAATGTCCCCTGATTCCCTCCCCTTCCACCAGCCTTCCTCTATGGGCAAGTACTTTGCCTCTCTTGTCTCTCTCTCTCTCTCTCTCTCTCTCTCTCTCTCTCTCTCTCTCTCTCTCTCTCTCTCTCCCTTCTCTTACACATTGCAATACATACATTTAGAGGTTATCATGTATATCCCTTTGACTATATTCAATGCTCAGTTCTAGGCTAGTATTACCATTTCCAACAATTATTAGCACATTGTTCCCTTCTCTATCTTACATAACCTCTGATTCCCACACACACTTGCGGTAGAGTCCACCCACTGACAAAACCTCCTGATTCATGTTTTGCCTGACCTTGGATATTGGTATCATACTATTTTATTTTTATATCCCGCAAATAAATGCAGTCATTCTATATCTGTCCTTTTCCCTCTGGCTAATTTTACTCAACATGATCCTCTCCATGTCCATCCATTTATAGGCAAATTTCATGACTTTGTTTTTCCTGACAGCTGCATAGTATTCCATTGTGTAGATGTACCAAAGTTTCTTTATCCAGTCAAAATCTGTTCTTGGACACTCTGGCTGTTTCCACATTCTGGCTATTGTGAATAGTGTTGCTATGAACATGTAAGTGTAGATGGTGTTTCAGCTGTGTGTTTTTGCCATCCCTGGGTATATTCCCAGGGGTGGTATAACTGGGCCCAAACGGGAGCTCAATTTCTAGTTTTTTGGAGGAATGTCCATATTGTTTTCCAAAATGGCTGTACCAGTCCCTGTCGTGGTCCTGTGCAGCAGAGAGTAGACTTTTTCTTTTATCTGTGCCTGTTGGGGAGTCCAGCCTGAGACCTTTCAGGGAACACATCGTGTTGTCTCTTCCTCACTTTCTAGCTTTCAAAATCTTTTCACCATTGTCTGCTTAGTAATTTTGAATGTTTTTAGTTATATTTAGAGGAAAGTATAAGGGAAAATTGCAAAAAATAATATAAATTTTCTGACAATTTGTGCTATCAAGTGAACATATGAATAAGAGGAAAAGATTATATCAAGTGGCTCAGTTGTATACAGAAGTATCAACACAGACACACTGTGCATAATAAGAGGCAGCAACTCTACAAAGAGAATTCAGTGTTTTCATAGTGTCGATTCTGATTGCCATAAGGTAGAATCAGGGCCTGCTGTGGTGCTTTACTTTAGAATTCAAAAAGAGAGTCAACTAGGAAAAGACCAATTGCTAATGAAACTCTGTAATCATAGTCAACTTCCGGGTGCTATAGTGATTGCTAGAGGAGAAAATAAATACTACTACTACTTAAAAAATACTTCTAAATGGAATCATTTTTCACCCAATGGAAGTGACTTTATTCTCCCCAGAACATGGACTTTTATGTAACAATAAAACTGTTATTTTAATGCCCAAAAGAAGGCTGTCAATCATGGAAAAACTGGAAGAAAAATGGGAAAATGAGGACGTAGCTATTTTCTCCAGAAAACAGGGATGTGGAGAAGACAATAGGACCTGATGAGAGAGCAAGAGCAGACTGATGGGGAGCGGGGAGGTGAGTTGAGGCACACCCAACACAGACAAAAGGAATTTTGCCAAGGATAGGAGTCACTTAAAAAGGAGTTTAGGGGACGGAGTGATAGTCCAGCGGGTAGGGCATTTGCCTTTGCATGCAGCCGACCCTGGTTCAATCCCCAGCATCCCATATGGTCCCCTGAGCACTGCCAGGAGTAATTTCTGAGTGCAGAGCCAGGAGTAACCCCCTGAGCATTGCCAGGGGTGACCCAAAAAAGCAAAAAAAAAAAAAAAAAAGTTTAAAATTGTTTGCAGGGGCAAAAGAGGTAAGACAGGGACTAAGTCTTGTATCCCACTGATCCCAGTTCCAATTCCCAACACTGCATATGGTCCCCAAACATCACCAGGGGACACCCCTGACCACAGAGCCAGGAATAGCTCCCGAGCGCCACCGGGTGTGGTCCCCAAAAACCAGCAAATAAAAACTGTTTGCCTTGGGACCAAGGCGATAGCACAAGTGGCAGGGCACAGGCGTACAATGTGCAAATTCCAAAGCTTGATCTAATCCCCCAGCACTTCTGAGAATGACCCTGGTGTCACCCCAGCACCACCAACCTGAACACTGCAAATCCTCAGGGAGCACTGCAGGTATGGTCCCTATAAAAGTAAAATAGAACTATATGCCGTGCAATACGCCATTTAGGGATATGCAGAGGAGTATTGTGTCCCATGTTTACATACAGATTAAGGAGAGAAAGGATGCCTGAGTTCTGGATGAAATTAAGAATTAAGGGGGGCGGAGCGATAGCCCAGCGGGTAGGGCGTTTGCCTTGCACACGGCCGGCCCATGCCGGCCCGAAGTTCAATCCCAGGCATCCCATATGGTCCCCTGAGCACCGCCAGGAGTAATTCCTGAGTGCAGAGCCAGGAGTAACCCCTGAGCATCGCCGGGTGTGACCCAAAAAACAAAAAAAAAAAAAAAAAAAGAAACGAACAATGGTACATCTCAGAGATGCCCATGGGAACACAGCCATACCAAAATTCATAAACAATTGCAAGAAAGGAGAGTCAATTCAGTTACCTGCACCTCACTGAGGATAAGCCCTTAGAAGGAATCGCTCCTGGCTCTGTACTCAGGGGACTGTGTGATGTGCTGTGGACTGAACAGGATTCAACCACACAGCAACTTACCAATGGAACTATCTCTCTGTCCCTGCAAGTTACTCTTAATTTTTTTTCAGAATCCATCTTGATAGAATAAAGTATCTGCAACATCTGTCAGTAAACCACAGAGCAAAGCAAACAAGGAAAAAATAAAAGAGGGGTCAGAGTGATAATACAGTGGGTAGGGCACTTGCCTTGCTTGCAGCCAGCCAGGGTTCAACTCCCAGTATCCCACATAGACCCCACATCCAACAGGAATAATTCTTGAGAGTGCAGAGTCAGGAGAAAGCCCTGAGTACTGCCAGATGTGGCCAAAACTTAGATTAAAAATATTTTTAAATAATAAAAACATTTTTAAAATAAAAATCAAACAGAATCCCAAATGGATGTGCTAAATTCCAGCTTTTCAAAACTAATTATTTCCCAAAATGAGAGAACTCTCTTGCTCTTTCACAGAATGAAATAGGAGTTCCAGCCCTGTAAGGGTCCCGGTGTGGGCTAGAGCTGTCAGGAACGGCTACTGGCCATGTTGTCTGTCTGACAGATGGGTCTGGGAGTTGAGGGGCGGGGTGGGGAGAACAGGGCCTCTCCTTGCAAGGAAGGCTCAAGGAAGAAGAAACAAAGGAACCCCAATAATGGATCCTCTGTAGGCTGACTCTGGCTGTTAAAGTTAGGGTACCTAATGATGAACAGAACTGACTCACTGGGAGAGTAATAAGTCACAGGCATTTATACAGTACTGATTTGCCTGAGACTTCCACAGGTTTACATGTGCATAATCTGATTTATGGTCAAGTAGTTCCTCGGATGAAGCTGATGAATTTCTTTTCTGTCTCTGTTATTCCTCACATCTCATAAAGAACTAAAAGAGAGAAGGCCTCTGCCTTCCTCAAGGCCCCACGGGAGCTATACTAGATGCATGGTCTCTGGAGGATAGTAGAACAAATCGTACTTGATTACATGGACCATTCACAGTTAAGTTACTGAACGCCTGCAATCGACCCTCAAATCCAGTTAAGTATAAGTAATTGCTAATATAATTTTGTTAATGTAATTTTAAATCTAAGACCACATCAAATTGTTCTTGAAAGAAATAATACACAAAGCAAAATGATAATTTAATAACAATACCAGCAAGCACTTGTGTTTACTATGTGCTGTTGGCTGTTGTATGTGCTTCACCAATACCTCCCCTCATTCCTCACCCCAGTTCCTTTGGGGGGGTTTTGATTACCATTTCCATAAAGCAATACACTGAGACTGAGAAGTGGCCAGAGTTGCACAGCAGGCTGGGATATAGACCTGTACGGTCTCACTCCAGACTCCCAGCCACTTCCTAGGCTGTCTCTCTGTGCCACTACCAACAATTCTTCAGCTTCCTAGAGACCTACACAAATCGGCAATGTAGGGGGAGTGAAAAGAAAGCAGAACATGCCTCTTTTGCTTTTTCTGTTTTACTTCATTTCATACTTGAATTTGGTCACTTGAGGAAAAACACATTCAAGTTTTAGAAAATTGGAAAGAATATGAGGAAACATAGAGGTGCTGGTAATGTATATTTTGACAGGCTTTTGAGTTACCCAGGCATATGCATTTGTCAAAACTTAGCAACTATGCTCTTGAAGTCTGTGCACTTCATTTATGTAAATTTTACACCCAAGGAAAGTGCTGTAAATAAAGTACTGGGGCGGAGGAGGAATACAATTGCCTGTAGTTTGCTTTGAAATGCAACCAAAATTAAGGTGGACCGATGGGTGAATGGAAGATGGATAAATGGGTACTTACGTGCAGTATGTATAAGATGCTCTCATGACTGGGAATCTGGAGAACTTGTATAGTCGTTTCCCAGGATTACAAACTCACCAGCTACCGGAGGAAATCCCCCCATGTGCCACGTGAACACTTGAACTCCCTCTCTCACAATGCAGCTCTTACCTGCTTGTGCTACTGCAGCGCTATATTGCCCAAGTGTACAGTCCAGGACAAAGTAGTTTCACGTGTTCCCCATTTTTACTTGATCTATCCCCTTCATCCCTTCTCTGCCTTTCAGGACCAGGATGTAGTTTTTTTTTAATATTTTATTATATGACCGTGAGATATACAATTACAAAGATGTCCATGTTCAAGTTTCGGTCATACAGTGTTCCAGCACCCATCCCCCATCAGTGCCCATTTCACACCACCAATAACCCAATTCCTGCCCCTTCCCTAGCCTGCCTCTATGGCAGGTTCTTTATCTCTTTTCTCTGTCTCTGTCTCTCTCTGTCTATGTCTCTCTCTCTGTCTCTTTCTCTCTCTCTTTCTCTTCTCTTACACATTGTGCACTGCAATATATACATTTAGAGGTTATCTGGTGTATCTTTTTGCCTATATTCAATGCTCAGTTCTAGGCTGGTTTTATCATTTTCAATGATTATTAGCACACTGTTTCCTTCTCTGTCTTACCTAACACCTGATTCCCACACACTTGTGTGGATTCCATCTTTGACAAGACCTCCTGATTCATGTTTTGCCTGACCCTGGATATTGGTATAATATATATATATATATGTGTATATATATAAATATATATATATACACACAGACACACACACATATATGCATGTCATGCAAATAAGTACAGTCATCTATATCTTTTTTCTTCTGGCTAATTTCACTCAACATGATCCTCTCCATGTCCATCCACTTACAGGCAAATTTCATAACTTCATATTTCCTAATAGCTGCATAGTATTCCATTGTGTAGATATACCACAGTTTCTTTATCCAGTCATCAGTTCTCGGGCACACTGGTTGTTTCCAGATTCTGGCTATTGTGAATAGTGCTGCTATGAAGATAAAAGTGCAGATGGTGTTGTTGTTGCTTGTTTTGGGCTTCCCAGGGTATATCCCCAGGAGTGGTATGGCTGGGTCAAACGGGAGCTCAATTTCTAGTCTTTGGAAGAATGTCCATATTGTTTTCCAAAAAGGCTGTACCAGTCTATATTCCCACCAACAGTGGATGAGAGTCCCTTTCTCCCCGCATCCACGCCAGCATTTGTTGTCCTTGCCCTTTTGGATATGTGCCAGCCTCTCTGTGGTGTGAGATGATATCTCACTGTTGCTTTGATTTGCATCTCTCTGATGATTAGTGATGATGAGCATTTTTTTCATATGCCTTTTGGCCATTCGAATTTCTTCCTTGTCAAAGTTTCTGTTCATTTCTTCTCCCCCATTTTTTGATGGGGTTGTTTGTTTTCTTCTTGTAAAGCTCTACCAGTGCCTGATATATCCTGGATAGTAACCCCTTATCAGATGGATATTGGGTGAATATTCTTTCCCACTCTGTGGACTATCTTTGTATCTTGGTCACTGTTTCTTTTGAGGTGCAGAAGCTTTTTAGTTTCATGTAGTCCCATATGCTTATCTTTTCTTTCCAGTTGCTTTGTTAGTGGAATATCCTCGCCAACATTTAATCTTTGATAAAGGATCAAAAGTACCAAATAGAGCAAGGAAAGCCTCTTCAACAAGTGGTGCTGGGAAAACTGGACAGCTATATGCAAAAAAATGAATTTGAACCTCTGTCTAGCACCATGCACAAAAATCAGATTAAAATGGATTAAAGATCTCAATATCAGACCTGAAACCATAAAGCACATCAAAGAAAATATAGGAAAAACCCTCCACAGCATTGAAGCTAAAGGCATCTTCAGGGATGTAGTTTTGATGATTTTCCTCTCACATGTGAGGTTGAGTTGAATCCCCAGCACAAAAAAAATAATAATAATAATAATAATAATAATGATAACATAGCCTTTCCTTTGCCTTGCAGTGTATCTGCTGAAGGAACAAGGCTGTTCAGTTGTGGGGTTTTCTCCACTGGCTGTTGATGGCTGCATGCCTACCGGACAGAGCTGCATGTTATGCTCTCTGCCCTCTGCACTTTCCTGCCATCAGAAGCAGGATACAGAGACTTGAGAAGACTCAGGTTCCATCACACTGGGAAGATGAAGTTGTGGTGTGTTCCTTTACCAGGAGTTACAAAACAGCAAATTTCCTTTTTTTTTTTTTTGGTTCAATGTTCACACTTATTAATGCAACAGTTCTTTCATTTGTTTGTGGTCATTCATCGGAAAGAGCAATATTCTAATTATATTACTTCGTTTCATTGAGTAGCTGAAATAATTTGAAAAGAGATGTTTCCCTTTCTACCATTGTGTTACATAATTGCACCATTCATAAATACAGGAAAGAAAAAAAAGTCAATTCTTTGTTTCCATTTTTAGTTTTCTACAGTAATGGCTGTCCTCAGAAAATGACAAGTTTTCTGAAATACTGTGATGAAATCATGGACCTAAATATATCTTAAAAAACTCAATTTTTGTTTCTGTATTTGACCTGTGAGAGCCTTTTTAAAATAGCCCCTGTGGGGCCTGAATGATAGTATACCAGGTAGGGCATTTGCTTTGCACATGGCCAACCCACATTGGATCAGCATCATATATGGCCCCCTGCATACCGCCGGAAGTAATTCCTGAGTGCAGAGCTAGGAGTAACTCCTGAGCATTGCCAGCCCCTGAGCATTTTGCACACAAGGACATAAGTCTTTGTAGCCTCCCAGATGTGTGGTAGGTCAAGGGGGCTCCAGTTCAGCCTATGCATCACCTACTCTGAACCTAGAACCAGTCACTTCTCGAGAAGCCCTACTTTCTTTCAGGAGAACACACCAAGTCAAGACTAGCATCTGGATTGAATATAGGCAAAGGGATATACATGATAACCCTAAAGGTTTATATTGCAAACCTCAGTATCTAAGAGAAGGGAGAGAGAGAGAGAGAGAGAGAGAGAGAGAGAGAGAGAGAGAGAGAGAGAGAGAAAAGAGAAAGGTCAAAAAAAGGTCAAAAAGGGGGCCGGAGCGATAGCCCAGCAGGTAGGGCGTTTGCCTTGCATGTGGCCGGCTTGTGCCAGCCCGGGTTCGATCCCAGGCATCCCATATGGTCCCTCCGAACAATGCCAGGAGTAATTCCTGAGCAAAGAGCCAGGAGTAACCCCTGAGCATCGCCGGGTGTGCTCCAAAAAAAAAAAAAAAAGCAAAAAAAAAAAAGGTCAAAAACAAGAAAAGAGCAATAAAATAAAATATTCCACCATATCTTAATCCTGTGATAATTACACAGCAGTTTTAGAACAGCAATAATAATACTACCACCACAAATTATAATGAAATAAATTGATCAAGTATTTCTTTGTAGATTCATGAGGCAGGTTAACTCATTCCCTCCCTCCCAGTGGCAAGTTATGCTGACAGATCATATAACCCTCCAGAAAATAACCTCCTCTTTCCTCTGCCTGGAGTCTCAGTCCTACAGACAGTTGTGTCGTTCATGTTCATTGTGTCAACATCTCTCAGGCCTTCGTGTGAACTTTGCAGACCCTTTAAAAGGGGCTGTGAGTACATGAGTCCCCATATTCATGTATATTGATCACAGTTTAGTCAGCCTTACTGACTGTTCAACCCTCTGGTCACAATTTCTTTCCTTGAGTATCTTAAACATAATATTTCATTCTCTTCTGGTCTAAAGTTTTACTATCGAAGAATCTGATAATAACCAAATACTTCTCTTCATAAGTCACAAGGCACAGTTGTGCCTTAGTGCTCAAAGGAATTTTTTGTTTGTCTTTAAAGTTCAACAGTTGTTCTAGAACATGTGCTGATTTGGAGTGGTTCTGGGAAATACAGTTAGATCCATGGGGTGCTTCTTTTCCTCTGCAGTTCAGAACAACGCAGGAAATAATTCAGAAGACTTTTCTTGACCTTCCACTTTGGCATGTGCTATCCTTATCTTCTTCTCCAGGTATTTCCTATAGTTCAGGTCTTTCCTCTATATTTGTCACTTTTCTCAAATTCTTTTTCCTTCTTTCTACAATGTTTGTCTACTCTGTTTTGTCTGGTTAGTTTTATTTGGGGCCACAGTGAGCCGTGCTCAGGGGCCCACACCTCCACATGGTTCAAGGGACCATGTGGTGCCAGAGCAGCACCCCAGAGCACCTGTGCAGAGCCTGCTCTCCAGCCCTGGAGACTAGACTATAAACCCAGGGATCTGGAGAGATAGTGCAACAGGGAAGGTGTTGCCTTGCATGTGGCTGACCTGAATGTGATCCCCAGTATCCCTGCAGTTCCTCAGGAGTGATCCCTGAGTGCAGAGCCAGGAGATAACCTCTGAGCTTTGCTGGGTGTGGCTCAAAAATAAAGTAAACTAAACTATAAACCGCCCTATCATAGATATTTAAAATAAATCCCAAGTCTCTATTTTTCCGCCTTCCCTTCCCACTTTTAGTGGTGATGTTCACTGAGCATGGTGTTTGGTATCAGGAATCACAAGCACTCCTGAGGCTGGAATAGTCTCCAGTCTGGGGTGCTGAGGGGTGGGGAGTGCAGTCTCAAGCCTGTGAAGACAGACATTCTTCTAGTCATATTTCCTTTTCCCTTGCCCATATCTTGCTCTCTCTTCCTTGTGGTTTGGTCTTTCTAAATTGACTTTTCTCTTTTATTTGTAAACTCTGTTTAATTCTGCTATTTCATTTATAATTTTTTTCTGATTCTCATGTTCTTTTTTCCTTTGGCTAATGTCCTTCATTTCCGTTCAAAATCACTTATGATCATGCTGAGCTATTTTCCCATATCTTTCTGGCACATTTTTTTTTTTTGCTTTGGGTGCGCGCCGGGCGTGCTCCGGGGGTACTCCTGGCTCTGCCTCCAGGAACTACTCCGGGGGGGGCGGGGGGGCGCGGGGGGGGGGGGGGGGGGGCGGCGGGCGGGGGGCGGCGGGGGGGGCCGCGCCCCGCGGGGCGCCGGCCCTTTCAAAGTTCATACTTTAATATAATAAAATAAAATTTGCACAAAACAATGAGGCCCAATGATGGGTATTTGTTGCAGGACACCTAAAAGCCTAGGCCTCTGCATCTGCCCTGGATTGCCTCCTGCCGGTCACTTCATAGAGAGGGGGTAGTCTGAATGTGGCAGTCTTATTTGACCATGTATTCTGTACTGGCTGGTATAAATATTCTCTCATGGTACCACAATCATCGTGGGACTAGCTAGATCTTACCAGCATATCTGCCTGGCCACGTTGGATCTCTAAGTAATTAGAGATAATTACAGAGAGAAATACTGTTTGCCTCCAAGCAAGCAAGCATGGCTCCCTGATAACTCAAAGGCAACTAAAATACATAACTACCATGAAGTAGATGAGACTCTTGTGAAGGCTTGAGAAATATTTAACTGGCATTAGTATTAGTCTTTGGTACAGAGACATGCCATCTCAGAAACCCCCTTCTCTACCCTATAAAGGCAATTCCAGGCAGATCTTGGCTCAAGACATTAGGTGAGGTGCTGGGAGAAATTACCTGAGGGCATTTGATCCTTCCTGCCAGGGGAAGTTACATTTAGCTTCTAGCTTCTCCCAGCTCTGCTAGGAGGCTTTGAATTAGCTCTGGGTCCTTGTAAACAGCCAGATGGTTTCCTGTAGTTGCTACATTTCTATAAAGCTATTTTCCTGTTTTCATCTCTAGATAGCCCAGCCCAGAATGGGCTGGGCTGGGGAGTTTGGGTGGATTTCTAGCTATAAAATAAGCTGCAAGAAGAAAGAGGCTTTCTCTCTTTTTTCCCCCTTTTGCCATCTCAGCTTCCTTTGGTGTTTTGCTTCTCCATCCTCTCCATTCTCTGTTGGGCCTCAACACGTGGTGGCAACCATCTTGGCCTACACCTGGCTGGGGCCTAACTGGGAACCCAGAGTCCAGAGGTTTTCCCTGCTCTTGGATTGTATATTGGAACCTGTGATAGTAAAGCCCTTTTAAAACAGCATTGGATTCCTGAGTCTTCATCCATTCCCCATTGGCTTTGGAGGTAGAAGGGAACTCGCTTCCCCACACTATCGGGGACCCCGGCAGAGCTCCCCGACAGGTATTCATATAAGTTCTTTTTTTGTACATGTGAAAACAACTTTTTTTGTTGTTTTTGGCTCCACCAGCTGTGCTCAAAACTTACTCCTGGCTCTCCATTCAGGAATCACTCTAGAAAGTGCTCAGGGGACCATACATGGTGCTTGGAATCAAACCCAGGTAAGCCATATACAAGGCAAGCAGCTTACTCTCACTTTTATCTTTGTGGTGCCCCAAAACAACATGATTTTTAAAACCATTTTGGAACCAGAAAGCAAGGTCAGTGGGATGGAATGTAGGCTTTGCAAGCAGGAGGTTCCAACCCAGCATGAATGTGGTCACTACTGGCCTCCAAACCCAGAGCCAACAGTAGCCCTAAGTACTGCTGAAAGTCAAAAAATATAATAAAATTTGCATGTTACAGTCTTTCTTGGGAGAAAAGAGAAACAGCTAACAAAAAACCCAACAATAGATTAATCTATTGTTAATTAGTCCAATGCCCAAAGCCAGGCAATTCTTGGTCCAGGGACTAGACTTCATTCAGGGAAACTGTTTTTCCCCTTCCTAGTTCAAAAGCAAATAAACGATCAATTTGGTGCAGAAGAAACTGCACCAAAATCACACTCTTTCAAAAGGCCTAATGAATCTGATTATATTAATTCTGCAGGGTCAATTGAGTTTCTGCATTTGAGATCCTCCCTACAAAAAAGAATCCTCTCTGATCCTCTGGAAGAATCAAAGAGAGAGATCAATAGCATATTAAATTAACACGAGAGGGAGTTTCAGATGCAGACACTAAGCATCAAACTGTCTTTATTGAAATATTTGATCAAATTTTTGATGTCAGTAAATGTTATTTAATTACGGATTATCTCTCATCACATAAAAGAACAGATTTCTGGACTTTATAGAAGAGTGAATTTAACAATTTCCTACAAATAAAATGGAAGTTGACCTTCAATTAAATTGTTATAGCCACATTAACTTTAATTTCTTTTCTTTTTTTTTTTTTTTTTTGCTTTTTGGGTCACACCCATCAAGGCTCTGGGATTTTTCCTGGCTCTGCACTCAGGAATTACCCCTGGCAGTGCTCAGGGGACCATATGGGATGCCGGTGATCAAACCCAGGTCAGCCGCATGCAAGGCAAATGCCCTACCCGCTGTGTGATCACTCTGGCCCTGCTTTAAAATACATGTTCGCCCATCCAAATAGAGCCCCAGCAGCCAAAAACCTCCACACTCCATAATAGCTGCCATGTTCAAGGCCAGACTCCACTGCTCAGATGAGCTCCACCCAGAAATTAATCTGTTGAAAAAATCAGGTATGTGGATTTTGTAACTGAAATGTCCAGGCTTCCTCAGAGTCAAGGATGGGCTACCTCTCCCCATTTCCCCTGTTCTTCAGGAAGGCCCAGCAATCATGCCCATGTCCCAAAATTGCCACCAGTTAAAAATTTAACACCAACTTTATCAACCCATTAAAAATTTTGGAGTTCCTGGAGTCTGTATCTGCTATAGGACTGATACACTGAGCAGAACACCACTGTTGGATAACAGGGTTAGCTAGTCTGGGAACTTTGCTCTTTTACCCACTCACAGCTTAATCTACTTACATGCTCTTAAGCCAAGGTTCATTCTGATGAGACCTCTCTTCTATGTAAACACTGCTAGAGGGTGTGGCAGTTACAGAAGTCACCTTGACTCTGAGTAACTTCTTTTTTTCCCTATTTTTTTATTATACCACCATGAGATATACAATTACAAAGATGTTCATAATTGGGTCTCAGTCATACATTGTTTTTTTTTTTTTAGATGAGAATGCTATTTGGGTCTCCCAGAGAGGAATCGAAAGAGCTATGCTTGGACTTCCACCACCCGCATGGTATCCACCTGCACGGCAGAGCCTGGCAAGCTACCCGTGTTGTATTTGATATGCCAAATACCAGTAACAATTATAGGCCTCATTCCCATGACCTGATGGAATGGCTGGAGGCTCTTTATGTTCCTGGAGCAACAGATGCCCTTGGGCTCTACTAGCATGAGACAGGACATATGGAGATGTTACTGGTACCCGCTCAAGCAAATTGATGATGAATGGGAAGACAGTGATACAGTGACACTGTGATACAATGATGCTTGGAATATCACACCTCACTCAAGTGAGAGAAGGAATCCTGAGTTCTGACCTCCGTCGCTATTCCAGAATCAGGGACGCTGTCTCGTTTGCCAAGGCATCGAAAATCAGATGGGCTGGACATGTAATGCGATTTGGAGACGACTGCTGGACTAGAGCCATTACTGAATGGATCCCACGGGATGTCAAAAGATCACATGGCTGCCCACCTACAAGATGGTCAGACTTCTTCATCAAGACCCTGAAGGAGCGGTTTGAGGCTCTTCATATTCCTGAATCAACCAGATGCTATTGGGCTACATTGGCACGTGATAGGGTCCAATGGAAATGTTACTGGTGCCCACTCGAGCAAATCGATGAATAACGGGATTCAAGTGATCAAGTGATCAAGTGATCATACATTGTTCCAGCACCCATCCCTTCACCAGTGCCCCATTCCCACCACCAATGTCCCCACATTCCCTCCCTCCCAGCTCTATAGCTTGCATTTTTCTTTTCCTTCCTCTGAATAACTTCTGACTTATTATATATCTACTAAGACTTCTATGTTTTCTAGATTGGGCACAGCTCCTCTTTGTACCCAATGCACCCAGTGTGGGACAGTTAGAATTTACCAGGAGATTATCACCCTGGCTACATTGAGACTATCTTTAAGATTATAGGAAGGATCATACTAGTTTGCTGCCACACTGGCGACGGCATCGCCCGCGTAGCAACTTGCTATGAGGGGATTTGAGCAGGTCTCATATCCCTGGGAATGGGAGGTTCGCGGCCCACAGGGTCTATGCCTCCGGCTGCCCCCTGTTATTGTTGGCGTTTTGGCATGCAGTCCCTCTGCTCCCCAGCTTGGAGTTTGTCAAATCCTCTGCCTATTTACTATGATTTTAGAAGCTAAAATGATAGTATAATTTGTAGTATATTAAAAAATTAATTTATATAGTTTTAATAATTATAAGGATAGAAGCTTATTAATGAAGCCAGACATTTTACAGGAATTAGTAGGGCAAACCACATGATATAGTAGAAACAATGGATTAGTACACATTATAGTTTCATTGGTACAAAGTTTAATAGTTACAAGTTTAACTATTTGCCATTTACAAAAAAAATTAATGCGGTATAGAAAGCCTTGGTGCTTGTTAAAGAAAGAAAATGCTGGATAATATGTTACCAGCTACACAATACACAAAACCTTGGATATGATGTACTAAAACATTATGATTGTCTAAATGAAGTTAGAGTGACCTCTGGACTTGCGAAGCCTGTGGTTCTTGGGGCGAGACATAAAACAAAGAAACCTTGTTTAATTTTAACCAAATGGCTTAAGTAGTTGCAGTATCATGTATTCATTTTTTGTTTCATTATGTTATGTATTCATTTTTTGTTTCATTGTGTATGCCCTGCCAAGCATGTATTCACTTTCTGTTTCATCGTGTATGCCCTACCAAGTTTCTTTATTGTATTATGATATATAAACCCTATGAAGCCCTCAGTAAAATTGCAGCAGCATTCAACCTCTCTTGCGTTGGTGTCTGTCTGTCAATCGCCTACTCTCTGCTTTCCTGAATAACTTCACCCCCGCATCCCACAGCCTGGTGGTCCCGACCGAGCCAGTCTGCGGCAGTTTGCCCTCAAGCAGGCGAGTGTGACCCTTTCAGTATACGGAGAACAAGATACTCAGAATCACCCTGGTGCACAGAGACTGGCACATATCCAAAAGAGCAAGAACAACAAGTGCTGGAGTGGATGGTGGAGAAAAGGGGACACTCATCCATTGTTGTTGGGAATGCCGGCTGGTACTGGAGCCCGCTCAAGCAAATCAATGAATAACGGAATTCAAGTGATCAAGTGATCAAGTGATTCAGGAAGATTCAGGAAGATTAGGATAGTTGGTATAATAAAATACTTTTATTTTATTATGGGTTTTGGTCATACAGTGTTCCAGCACCCATCCCTCCACCAGTGCCCATTTCCCAGCACCAACTACCTGAATCTTCCTGAATCTTCCTGAATGTTAGCTACATTTCTATAAGCAAATAAGAAGTCGCAGAAAGAAAACAGATAAACAATATCACTTAAAATTGCATCAAAGAGGGGGCTGGAGCAATAGCACAGCGGGTAGGGCATTTGCCTTGCACATGGCCGACCCAGGTTCGATCCCTGGCATCCCATAAGGTCCCCTAGCACTGCCAGGAGTAATTCCTGAGTGAAGAGCCAGGAGTGAATTTTAATCTTCCTGAATTCATTGAGACGTGTTTTAAACCTCAATATATGGTCTATTCTTTTTTTTAATATATGGTCTATTCTTGAGAATATTCTGTGAGCACTTGAAAAGACGGGCGGCCTGCTGTTTGGGGATGAAGTATTTTATAAATAAGTCCTTCTCATGTAACTTGTAATTTAAGCCCACTTTTTCCTTGGCAATTTTCTATCTGGATTAGCTCTCTTCATTGCTGTATGCAGGTATTAAAGTCCTCTACTATTACTGTGTTGCTATTGATGTTGCTAACAGATCTTTATGACTTAATATTTGCTTTATATATTTCTATGTTGCTGTGTTGATGCATATGTTATTACTTGTTATGTCCTCAAGTTGTGTTATTTATCATACATAACACCAATCTTTGCTTCTTGCTATAATTTTTGGCTGGAAGTCATTTTTTTCTGTTTAACTATGGTGGTTCTTGCCTTTTTTTAATTTCACATTGGATTAGAGCACCACTTTCCCTTCACTCCAAGTCCACCTTTGTCTTTACAGACTATTTGTAAACAGCAAATAGTTTAAGAAAAAATATAAAAATTCTCTTTACTAGTTACTAATTCAATATAAAAAATAATAGCTGGAAGTCCTAGCAAGAATAATTAGACATCAAAATAATATAAGATGCATCCAAATTTTTTTAGAAAGTAAAATTATTACTGTTGGAAGATGACATGATACCATACATAGAAACTCCAAAAAATTCCAATGGAAAGGCCATTATAAATAATAAATGAATACACTAAAGTTTCAAGCTAAAATATGCAAAAAATGTTAGCTACATTTCTATAAGCAAATAAGAAGTCGCAGAAAGAAAACAGATAAACAATATCACTTAAAATTGCATCAAAGAAGGGGCTGGAGCGATAGCACAGCGGGTAGGGCATTTGCCTTGCACATGGCCGACCCAGGTTCAATCCACGGCATCCCATATGGTCCCCCAAGCACTGCCAGGAGTAATTCCTGAGTGAAGAGCCAGGCGTAACCCCTGAGCATTGCTGGGTGTGACCCAAAAAGCAAAAAACAAAAAAAAAATCGCATCAAAGAAAATTAAGCACCTTGCAATAAGTTTAACCAAAGTGTCATTTCTAAAAATTACACTAAAATGTACATTACATAAAAATTATATTTAATTTA
>JAJIBD010019464.1:0-13680 GCA_021461705.1 Cryptotis parvus | reverse complement strand
GCAAGGCAAATGTCTTACTGCTGGACTATCGCTCTGGCCCCGTATTTTTTAATAATTTTTATTACACCGTGAGATAGACATTTACAAAGCTGTTCATGATTGGGTTTCAGCCATCTCTTTATTTTTTTAATTATTTTTTAATTTATTTTTTAAATTTTATTATGCCACTTTTAGACATGCAATTGCAAGATGTTCATGCTCGAGTTTTGGTTCTACAGTGTTCCAACACCCATCCCCCCACCCAAACCCATCTCCCATCACCAATGTCCCCACCTCCCCCCCCTCCTGCATCCCAACTACTTGGCGGGTTCTGTATATCTTTTCTTTCCTCTCTATCTCTCCCTCCAGACTACCTTTCCTACACATTGTAGAATGCAGTACATTAAAGGACCTAACTGTTTCCTCTAGTTTGATGGACTGTGTGGCCATAAGCAGCTACTTGGACTTAAGGGCCTCATGGTCAGCGTCTGGACAGCGAAAATGGCTAATGTGGTGGGCGAGGTCTCATCCGGCTGCTTATGAGACCCCCCAGAGGTGATGGGCTAAAACCCAAATCCCATCTGTCCTCCTGGGGACCTTATGGTCAATGAGCTAGGGGAGAGCCGAGGTCCAGCTCCCCCAGCTGCGTCTAAGGCTCTGCATGCTATGGCTGGTCGCCCCAGGGCAGTTCCTGGGCAGGGCTACCAG
This sequence comes from Cryptotis parvus, assembly GCA_021461705.1. Classification (NCBI taxonomy): domain Eukaryota; kingdom Metazoa; phylum Chordata; class Mammalia; order Eulipotyphla; family Soricidae; genus Cryptotis; species Cryptotis parvus. The sequence goes on along the minus strand of JAJIBD010019464.1, from coordinate 12,993 downwards.
GCTCAGACAAAATGGAGAGGGGAAGGGGCGACCTCAGCTCCATCTGATGAACTCCCGGTGATTCCCACTTCTGGGAGCCGCCTACCTGGGCTCAAGCTCGTTTTGCTCTGTTAATCTGGTCTTGAGGTCAGCGTCCCTCCCAGGCAGGCTCTGATGAACTGCAGCATCCGGACAGCGAAAATGGCGGCTAATGTGTTCATCTCTTTATTTTTAAACAAATATAAAATCACCCTCTGCACCCCTCTGGGGTCCAGAGTGATAGCTGAAATGACTGGAGCTTGTGCTTTGCACACAGGAGGCCTGAGTTTGATTCCTGGCACTGCATAATCTCCCAAGCACAACTGAGAGCAACCCCTAATGCTGAGCTGGGTATAGTACCTGAGTACTGCTGGGTGTGACTCCAAGGCAGTTAATTAGACAAAATTATACTTTTACTGAAGTCCTACCCTATGGTGAAGACTATTTCAAGCCCAGGTATACCTGATCCAGAGACTCAGACACACGGGCCAGAGCTGCTACCGGCTCTTCCTGTGCTCAGCTGATCATGAGGTGCCAGGGAGGGAAGGCGAGTTCTAGCTCTGGCCAACTATCCCAATAGAGCCTCACAAGAAGCCAGAGGAACTCCCACACCAAGAGGGCCGCCATTTTTAACATCGAACTCCACAGCTCGTCAGAACTCCACCCAAGAGAAAAGTCGATTCTCCCTGTTCATCAGTAAATGCAAGAGATGAGAGCCTACTACTGAGAGTATACCACCCGCACAGCAGAGCCTGACAAGCTACCCATGTTGTATTTGATATGCCAAAAATCAGTAACAATTATAGCCCTCATTTCCATGACCTGAAGGAATGGTTTTAGGGTCTTCTTGTTCCTGGAGTGAGCAGATGCCCTTTGGCTACACTAGCATGCGACAGGAAGTATAGAGATGTTACTGGTGCCAACTTGAGACAAATTGATGAACAACGGGTAGACAAGTGATACAGTGATAAAATCGCAGCAGCATTGGCCGAGAGAATAACTCAATGCATTGAACACAGGCTTTGCATACAGGAGATATATTTGTTTCTTTGATTTTTAAAAAAAATATTTTATTATACCACCGTGAGATATACAATTACAAAGATGTTCATGTTTGGGTTTCGGTCATACAGTGTTCCAGCACCCATCCCTCCACCAGTGCCCATTTTCCACCATCAATGTCCCTACTTTCCTCCCCCCCCTTGTTTGATTTTTGGGCCACACCTGGTGGGGCTCATGGATAACTCTTGGTTTTGTGCTCAGAGGTCACTCCTAGACAGGCTCCAGGGACTATACAAAGTCCTGGGGATTGAAGTCAGGTTGGCTGCATACAAGGCAGTTGTCCTACACCCTGTACTAGCTCTCCAGCCCCAGGGGTTATGTTTTAGATACCTGGTCCCACACGGTCCCCTTGGCACTGGGAGTAACGCCTGGGCACAGCAGTGGGAATCAGCACTGCTGGCTGGGCATCAAACAACGAAACAGCCTAAATGGAAACGAAGTAAACAAGCAACTTCCTAAAGATGGAATGCCAAGGAAGAGTCATTCTTGACTCATGTTCAATTTCCTGTTAATGTAAAAGGAAATGTGAACAAATAAATGTTCCTTTGTCAAGTCTGTACATGGTTATTATTATTATTATTATTATTATTATTATTATTATTATTATTATTATTATTGCTTTTTGGGTCACACTCGGCGATGCTCAGGGGTTACTCCTGGCTCTGCACTCAGGAATTATTCCTGGCAATGCTTGGAGGACCATATGGGATGCCTGGGATTGAACCTGGGTCGGCCATGCAAGGAAAACGCCCTACCCACTGTGCTATTGCTCCAGCCCCAGTGGATGGTTCTTAAAGGCAGTCAGTTTGAGGGAATAGGTTGAAGTGTAAGCATATAGGCCTAGCATTGTGAAACCCTGAGTGTGTTTCCCAGTATCATGTCGACCCCTGGACATTGAGCCCACAGGTCCACTTAGACAGCCACATGTCTGCTTGAATGTCACTGGGTGCCAGCCACTCCCACCCCCTCATGCCATTATCTATCTATCTTTCTATCTCCATCTATCTCTCTATCTATCTATCTATTTATCTATCATCTATTTATTCATTGCTTTTGTGGTCATATCCAGAGATGCTCCTGGCTTTGCACTCAGGAATTACTCTTGGTAGTGCTCAGGGGACAATGTGGAATACCAAGGATTGATATCGGTTCAGCTGTATGCAAGGCAAATGCCCTACCCACTGTGCAATCATTCTGGCCCTATTTGTTTGCTATTAAAAATGTGTCTTACAAGGGGTTAATATCCAGGATATATCAGGCACTGGTAGCACTCCACAAGAAAAAAACAGCCGACCCCATCAAAAAATGGGGAGAAGAAATGAACAGAAGCTTCCAAAAAGAAGAAATTCGAATGGCCAAAAGGCATATGAAAAAGTGTTCTTCATCTTTAATCATCAGGGGGTGCAAATCAAAACAACAATGAGGTACCATCTCACACCACAGAGACTGGCACACATCCAAAACAGCAAGAACAACCAGTGCTGGCGTGGATGTGGGGAAAAAGGGACTCTGATCCACTGTTGGTGGGGTGCCGACTGGTCCAGCCCTTTTGGAAAACAATATGGGCATTCCTCCGAAATCTAGATATTGAGCTCTCATTTGATCCAGCAATAGCACTCCTGGGAATATACCCAGAGAGCCGAAAAACACATAGCAGAAACACTATCTGTACTTCTTTATTCATCTCTGCGCTATTCACTATAGCTAGAATCTGGAAACAACCTAAATGCCCGAGAACAGAGGACTGGCTAAAGAAACTGTGGTTCTTCTACACTATGGAATACTATGCGGCTGTCAGAAAAGATGACATTATGAAATTTACCTGCAAATGGAGGGACATGGAGACTATCATGCTGAGTGAAATTAGTCAGAAGGAAAAGGACAGATATAGAATGACTGCATTCATTAATACGACATAAATAGATACCAGTGTTTTACTAATTGTGGGAAATGGTAATGGCAGATTAAGACTCACCATTGAATATACACAAAGAGACTTAAGTGATAAACTCTAAATACCTGCAGGGCTAGCCACAATGTGTAAAATAAGAGGCTGAGAGATGCAGAGACAGAGAGAGAGACAGAGAGAAAGAGAGGAAACTGGGGTACCTGCTATTAAGGCAGCATAGGGGTGGGCAGGAGGGGGTGGGGTACATTGGTGGTGGAAATGGGGCACTGGTGGAGGGATGGGTGCTGGTATACTGTATTACCAAGAACCAATTATGATCACCTTTGTAATTGTATGTTTCACTGTGGTATAATAAAAAATAAAAAAAAAGTTAAAAAAATGTGTCTTAGTGTTTAAAATAGATGAACAAACTGAAATCTTTATGCAAGAGTAAAAATGTCACTTGATGTCTAAGCTTTCTGCTAGTCAGTCAGCCTGAATTAAGCTGCAATATTTATTTATTTATTTATTTATTTATTTATTTATTTATTTTTTGCTTTTTGGGTCACACCCGGCGATGCTCAGGGGTTACTCCTGGCTCTGCACTCAGGAATTACTCCTGGCGGTGCTCGGGGACCATATGGGGTGCCGGGATTGAACCCGGACCGGCATGGGCCGGCGGCGCGTGCAAGGCAAACGCCCTACCCGCTGGGCTATCGCTCCGGCCCCTAAGCTGCAATATTTAAAACGCTGCCTTTTTGGGGATGTGGCAGGGATGCCCTAGTTATGATTCAGCACCATGGCAACAGAATTAGAGGGAGACAGACAGACAAACCACTATTCACACCAGTGAGAATACAGTCCAAGATATCATTATGAAAAAAAGGACCAAATGAAGTGTTTTAAAACTTTTTAACTTTGGGCCAGAGCAGTAGTCCACATGGCTGAGCCAGGTTCAATCTCCAGCAATACATAGGATCCCCCTGAGCACTGCCAAGAGTGAACCCTGAATACAGGAGTAACACCTGAGCATCTGGCTGTGAGTACATCCAGATGTGACCCCTGAGCCCAATTAATTTGTCTCCCACACAACAACCAGAGAGAGTGGTGCAGGCGGAAAGGGCAAGCCTTCTCCCTGTGTGCGCTTACCTTTCCTTTTCTTGCTGTGTCATTCGGTACTGTGAGAGCTGAACCATTGATGCCAGGTCACCAGCTAGCCCAGAAGAGGGCAGATGGAGGGTGAGGGCAGTGGTTTACTTTCAAACAAGGGTAAATTCTGCTTAGAAGTTCACTCTAGGAGCCGGAGCACTGGTATAGCAGGTAGGGTGCTTGCCATGCTTTGCGACCAACCCCAGTTAAACCCCTGGCACATTATATGGTCCCCTGAGCTGCCCAGAAGTGATCCCTGAGCACAGAGCCAGGAGTAAACCCTGAGCACTGCCAGGTGTTATCCCAAACCAAGCCAAGCCAAGCCAAGCCAAGCCAAACCAAGCCAAGCCAAGCCAAGCCAAGCCAAGCCAAGCCAAGCCAAGCCAAGCCAAACCAAACCAAACTAAACCAAACCAAGAAGGCCTCTCTAGTAGCAAAGGTGGTTGAGATAGGCAGTGTTGAGAGTGGGCAACTCTATACCTGGATCAAGCCTTAATTTTATTTTTATTTTTTTATTTTGGACCATACCTGCAGGTGCTTGGGGGTCACTTCTGGTGCATCTCAGGGAACCATGCCCCATACTGGGAATTGAACCTGAGGTGCCTGCTTGCAAAGCATGTGCCAATACTGAGTGGCCCATAAGCCTTCCCACCTGAACTGGCTCCTAAGCCTTTATTATTTTTTTTATTTTTGCTTTTTGGGTCACACCCGCAATGCTCAGAGGTTTCTCCTGGCTCTGCACTCAGGAATCACTCCCGGCGGTTCCTGGGGGACCACATGGGATGCCAGGGATCGAACCCGGCCAGCATGGGCCGGCCGCATGCAAGGCAAACACCTTACCGCTGGGCCATCGCTCTGGCCACTAAGCCTTTATTTTGAAAGAAGACCTCATCCTTTGAGTCTAGTCATTGATCCCAAAGAAAGAAAGAAATTACAGAAATACGTTAATTTCAAAAAAAAAGGAGAGAAAAAAGAAAAAGGAACTCAGCCCAACATGAGTACTTTTTAGTCAGTTATTGGAGTAAATAGCCATTTCAGAAATGACAGTGGGCGATAGTCCAGTGGGTACGGCATTTGCCTTGCACATGGCTTCCCCAGGTTCGATCCCTGGCATACCACATGGTCCCCTAAGCACTGCCAGGAGTAATTCCTGAGTGCAGTGTTAGGAGTAACCCCTGAGCATCGCCAGGTGTAACCAAAAGGCAAAATAGAAAAAAAAAAAGAAATGACAGTGCATCAGTTTTGAAGGGTTTGAGAGATGATGAGGAGGAGTTTAATGAGATTGAAAAACAGTGGAGGGGCCAGAGGGATAGCGGGGAGGGCTTTTGCCTTGCAGGTGACCGACCTGGGTTAGATTCCTGGCATCCCCTGTGGTACCTGGAGCACCACCAGGAGTAATTCCTGAGTGCAGGGCCAGGAGTAACCCCTGAGCATGGCCAGGTGTAACCCAGAAGGCAAAACAACAACTACAACAGTAGTGGGAGGTTTCATGTTAAGGGTGACTTAAGGGGGCCAGAGCAATAGGACATGTAGGGTGTTTGTCTTGCATGTGGCCGGTAGACCAGAGTTCAATTCCCCATATCCTATATGGTTCTGTGAGCACACCAGTAATTCCTGAGTGCAAAGCCAGGATTAACCTCTGAGTATGACTGAATGTGGTCAACAAACAAGCAAATGGGATATTTCATGGGGATGGAGAAATAGTACAGGTGGTTAATACTTACCTTAGAGAGGGCCAGCCCAGGGGCCGGAGCGATAGCCCAGCGGGTAGGGCGTTTGCCTTGCACGCGGCCGGCCCATGGTGGCCCTGGTTCGATCCCCGGCATCCCATATGGTCCCATATGGTCCAGGGGTAATTCCTGAGTGCAGAGCCAGGAGTAACCCCTGAGCATTGCCAGGTGTGACCCAAAAAGCAAAAAAAAAAAAAAAAGAGAGGGCCAACCCAGATTTGATCCCAGGTACTGCTTATGGTCCCCTAAACTCCACCACGAGTGATCCCTGAGTGCAGAGCAAGGAGTCTGTCCTGAGCACTACTGGGTGTGGCCTCAAAACAAACCCCCCAAAAGCTGATGTACAGATGAAAAGCTGTGGCCGTGGTGGTCTGTAGAAGAAACCACTCCCTCACAGACCATGTTGACGGGAGCTGGATCTCACCCACCCTGAACTCCAGGTGGGAAGTTGAGTTACTTCCCTCTCATCTGATAAATCCTGGCTGCAAACAAAATCCAAGTGTTTTTCTGGCTTCTTTCCCTGCTTCTGTTAAAACAGAAGGACCCGGATCCTAAGTTGTGTGTATGTGTGTGAGACAGAGAAAACAACAGTTCCTTACTCGGTACCACCTGCTTCCAATGCACACGAGCAGCACCCACATGATGCAATGAGCGAGCCAGAGACCCAGAGCGGGGCAGAGGCGGCGGTGGGATGCACGCCGGCCGGCGTCTGTCTGGGCTGATGTCACAGTCGATCATGTGGTGCTGTGTGGGCAGCGGCGACTGGCCCGCGGGAAGCACATGGATTTCAGTCTGAGGCTGTAATGGGAAAGTCGACTCGGCGCTGCTGCCTGCTAGACACCAGCCCGCAGGAAGACTGGGGGCTCGCGCGACCGCACTGCCCCGCCCTAGCGCGGGCACCTCGCACAGGAAGCCGCTGCTCCCAGTAAGTGCCTCCAGAAGGTCTTTATTCCGAGTATTTTGAGAAGCGGGAGGAGGTGCGGGGGCGACGGGGTTCCGGGGAGGCCTCGGCAGGACACTCCCGGCATCTGGGCGGGGCAGCCTGGCTTGCTCTGACCTCCCGGAGTTCTCCCAGTGCTGCCTCTGTGCAAATGACCCCCAAAGCCCCTCGTCGTGGTAGCGGTGATGGCGGTGGGGGTTTCTCTCGGCATGTGCATGTCTGGTGCGGCAATAATAATGCTCGAGCAGGTTCAGGAGCGATGGGTCAAGCCTCTGGTTTTCTTTCACACGTCCACACCCCGGGATGGACTTGGCGAGGAGGGAATGTAGTTCAGCCGCTCCTGTTCTGCTGAGACACTAGCTCTGTCTGTACAGGAGAAATATTTGGTGGCTCGCCCTCAAGCTCCCCTTTCCCCCATTTTCTGTCTCGGGTGAGCGGGAGAGAGCAGGGTGACCTCGCTTTAGGAACGGGCAGGTTGGGTACTCTTGAGAATTCCAGTGCCCGTTAATACCGTGCCTTAAGGGGTCGATTTGTTATCAGCTGCCTGAGCAGGTGCTGGCAGTGGAAGAATGATGGAGTTCTCGCCGCTCCCTTTGCTCTGCCAGCAAATGGTCTTTTCTGCTTTAAATGCTCAATCAAAGCAGGTGTGTGCAGTGGCGACAGTTCAGGGGGTCAAGGCACTTGCTTTGCACGCAGTTGACCCCAATTTGAATCCGAGCACTGCCAGGAGTGACCTCTGAGCACCCTGTTCCCCCCACCTTTTGTTCAATTGATTTAAAGTGTAATTGATTTAAAGTGTAAAGTAATGATTTGCAGAAGGTGTAGGTTTCCAAGCATATTTTGGGTGGGGCTTTTTTTTTTTTTTTTGCTGCTAGCCAGCATCACGTTGCCGCTTGCATGCACGGAAGGCGCCTCACCTCTGCCGCTTAGGTGTGGTCTGCTTGCATGGAAGGGACTCGTTCCTGAGCCCTGCTGCTCCCCTCCTGTCCATAGAGCACCGGTTTCTTTAAGAGTTGGAACATAGGAGTGGTTGGAAGGGGCTGTGTGTGTGTGTGTGTGTGTGTGTGTGTGTGTGTGTGGGTTGAGGGGGAGATGTTTTTCCATGTCCCTGAGCCCTTTGAAGGCACTAGGCAGCCGGAGAGATTGTACAGCGGGTAGGGCACTTGCCTTCTATACCTGGGTCCATCCTTGACATGGTTCCTTGAACCCCACCAGGAGTGATTCCTGAGCTCAAAGCCAGGAGTAAGCCCTAAGCATCGCTGGGTGTGGCCCCAAACCAAAAAAAAAAAAAAAAAAGAAAGAAAAGAAAAAAAAAAAAAAGAAAGGAGCATCAGGAGTGCAAGGCTGTCCCTATGAAAACACTCACATTCACGTTTATTTATGCAGAGAACTCCAGGCCAAGATGATTTGCGGAAACGGATGTAACCTTCTCCCAGAAGCCATGCTCTGTTCCCCACTCCCGCTTTTCCTCTTGAACATCTCTCTCTCTCTCTCTCTCTCTCTCTCTCTCTCTCTCTCTCTCTCTCTCTTTCACTCTCTCAACATTTCTCTGAATTTCTTTCAATATAAACTAAACAATACAGTGGGCTCTGTGGTTGTAAATGGGAAGCTGCTCTTCATCGTGAGGCAACCCCAGCCCTTTCCGTGCCTCTCTGGACATGTCCTCTAGGCTTTAGGAGCAAAGACTGATTTGAGAGACACTGAGGCATAGAGGAAACCTTTCAGGGGGCTGGCGGGGCGTGGGGAGCCAAGGTTCTGCCCAGAAAGGACTCTTGCTTTTCATTTTGGTCTTTGCGATGGCTTTGCCATGGGGAACTCCAGTCACATAGCGGCTGCCCAAGGCAGACAAGAGCCTGCCCCACCCAGTGCGACTGGCACGGACTGTGCATGGGCCCTTTAATTCCAGGGTGCCCCACCCAACACAGGGGTGGACACGGAGCTGAGTGGCAGAAGTATCCAGAAGCCCCTAAAGGATCTCCTGATGTGACCTGAGTGAGTCCTGCACTGTGGCACAGTGGTCAAGCCATAGGCTGCCACCGAGGAGGAAGGCCTTGCCCCACCTGCCCTGCTTCATGATGGCATGGCAGGGAGGTTTGTGTGGAGGTTTCTTTCTTTCTTTCTTCTTTTTTTTTTTTGCTCTTTGGGTCACACCCAGCGACGCTCAGGGGTTACTCCTGGCTCTGCACTCAGGAATTACTCCTGGCCGTGCTCGGGGACCATATGGGATGCTGGGGATTGAACCCGGGCGGCACAGGCCAGCCGTGCAAGGCCAACGCCCTACCCGCTGGGCTATCGCTCCGGCCTTGGAGGTTTCTTACAGACCCAGCTCCCTCTGTCCCTGTCTCCTGCCCCGCACCCATGACCACGCCCGTCTTTTTGGCTTCATGCCTTAGACTGTCTCTCTGAAATTCAAACATCAGGGAACGCATTGGTTTGGGTGTGGTGAAACTGAAGGTCCCTGGTTACCCCCAAAACACCTTCTTCTCCAGGTAATGGTGTCTATTTGGAGTTTTGGGATTTTTTTTCCCTTTAAAATGAATGTATGGGTCCAGAGTGCTAGCACAGTGGGTAGGGCATTTGACTTGCATGCAGACGACCTAGATTCGATCCCTGGCATCCCATATGGTCCCCTGAGCACTGCCAGGAGTAATTCCTCAGCAAAGAGCCAGGAGTAACCCCTGAGCACTGTTGGGTATGACCCAAAAAAGAAAAAAAAAAGAAAATGACTGTATTAGAGGCCCAAGAGATAGTACAGGGCTTAAGGCTCTCCCTTGGTGAGTGGCGACATTGATTCAATCTCCAGCACTGGTTATGGTTCTCTAAGCACTGCTAGGAGTGAACCCTGAGCACTCCTGAGTGTGGCTCAACTATCCTGCTCACACACAACAACCCAAAAAGGAAAATTAAATTCCATTTTCTTGGGGGGTAATGGGACCCGAACTAGGTAGGGATGTGACGAGATTTTATTAGTTTTTCTGATCTTGGCTTACTGAGAATGTGGATGATGCTAGTATATGGGGACAGTCATTCAATTATGACAAATTGAATACCACCTAAATATTTAGAAGTTCTTGCCATTTGGGTGGCTTATGAGTCATAATGATGTGTGTGTGTGTGTGTGTGTGTGTGTGTGTTTGCTTGCTTTTGGGGCCATACCTGGTAGTGCTGCAGGGCTACTCCTGGCTCTGTGCTCAGGGGTCCATACAGTGCTGGGGCTCAAACCTGAGACTCCCACAAAACATGCACTTCAGTCCTCTGAGCCATCTCCCCAACTGCATATTGATGTTCTTCATGCAGACCCTATTTACGGTGACAGTGGAAAGCATTTATGTGCAGCAGTAAGGGTTAAACCAGAACCTCATGCACGTATCACCAGGGTTCTGGTACTCAGTCACTACTCAGTCACCAGTGCTCTTCTACTCAGGTCCAGAAGATTTTTTTCCTTATTCAGTTTGTTTTGGAGCCACATCTAATGCTGTTTGGGGGCTACATTAATTCTTTTTGTGGGTTGTTCTCTGGGGTGGTGCTCACAGACCATGTGGTGCCAGGGATCAGATTGATGTCAGCTGTATGCGTAACAAGCACCTTAACCCCTCTTTGCCCCACCCTTATTTATTTTAATCCTGAGCCATGAAAGATTTTTAAAGAATACTTGTTGGTCTATGGAGTATTCCTGTGCCAGCTTATCAGTGTAATGAGATTTAAATGGTAACACAATGCCACTGCGCTGTTCCATAATGGTATGTGAATGCCCATCTGTTAATTATTCAATCCGATTTTGGCAGGGTAGAGTTCAATCTATTTGTTGAAAATCAGTAGAACTAGGAATAAATGGCTCATATAATTTCTCTATGTTATGACTGTTTGTAAAAGCAATAAACTCATAATTGGATTGGACACTGTTGAATTCCATATTGGGAGGAGAACCTTGACTTCAGTATGGAAGCCCTCTGATTTGACCCTTTGGGTGCAATCATCGGATTCTACTGGTCTAGTGAGGCATCTTTCTATCCTCGACGTTAATCTCTAGTGATGTACTGGGAGACACAAGTGCTGGTAGCTTTGAGTGGCTTCAGCAAGAATAATTGGAACACTGTTCTAAAGGGCTTGCACTTTCTAGCTCAGAAACAAATGTGCATGTGTGACATTTCTAAATGGTGACATCTTCATGCAACTCTCACTCATTTCTGTTTTACTTCAGGTTAGAGATGGGTGATGGAGGGGTGGAAGTGGGGGGGAGGGGGACTGGTAAGGGAAATGAGGCATTTATGTCAATGTCTCCAAATATGGAGAGAGAAAATAGCATTTATATATATATAATATATATATATATTATAATATAAATTTCTGAGAGGAAATGCAACAAAGATGTTCAATGGAGTGCAAGTAAAATGAGTGGCTCGCAGTACTCATTGTCAGCCTCACTCCTGAGGGCCTGGGCTGCCTTCAGCCCATTCCTTTTAGGCAGAAAAGCAGAAGCCAATCTCTTTTGCCGTAAACAAAGCAACAGATTTAAGTTAATGCTAATGTGTTCACAGCCAGAGCCAAAAGCTTTTCAGGGTTATTATAACACACTGGGCTCTTAGCCCATCCATCTAGATGTCTTAAAGTGGACTAAAGTTATGGATCGGCCATTGTCTCCTCAGCCCCCATGAGCCAGATGCGACCGTTTACTGAGCTAGTGTTGGTGTGAAATCTGAGATTGCTGTGGGGACAATGGAAGTTAGAGATTGATTTTATTTCACGTCAGGAACTTAAGCTCCTGTACTGCTGCCTGTTTTGATTAAGACTGATTTATTTTTTTTTACATTTAGGAATTAAAATTAGGACCAGAGTGGTAGAACATTGGGTAAATGTTTGCCTTGCACTGGGTTCTGAATCTAGCACCCCATATGGTCCTCCAAGCATTTCCAGGAGTAAGCCCTGAGTGGCCCTGGTGAGCCCTCTTCCCTAAAAAAAGAGAACAGTTGCTTAAACCTACTTTACACTCAACTTGTCTAAATACTGTAGGTGGAGTTGACCCTGTGCAACACAGATTTCTTTTTTCTTTCTTGTCTTTCATTTTTTTTCCTTTTTGGGTCACACCGGCAATGCTCAGGGGTTACTACTGGCTCTGCACTCAAGAATCACTCCAGGTGGTGCTCGGGGACCATATTGGATGCCAGGGATTGAACCCAGGTTGACTGCATGCAAGGCAAACACTCTACACACTGTGCTATTGCTCCGACCCTGCTTTCTCGCTATCTTACTTTTTTTGGGTCACACCCAGAGACGCTCAGGGGTTACTCCTGGCTCTACTCTTAGGAATCACTCTTGGCAGTGCTCAGGGGAACATATGGGATGCTGGGGATTGAACTTGGATTTGCCTTGCATGCATGGCTCTGCACTCAGGAATTACTCAGGAATTACATATGGAATGCCAGGGAATCAAACCTGAGTCGGCCACGTGCAAGGCAAATGCCCTATCTGCTGTGCTATCACTCTGACTCCACCACTGGCTTTTATAATAATGGAAAGACTAGACCATTCCCAATGCAGAATGAAACTGAGCTGAAAAGTTGATTTTGAGGACAGGAGACTTTGAGCACAGCAGGGAAGGATGTCGCCTTGCAGATGGATAGCCCAGGTTCAGTCTGCAGTACTGCATGTCTCTGAACTCTTCCAAGAGTAATCCTTGAGCACAGTGGAAGTGGCTCAAGAGCAGAAACGCAAAATAAAGTAGATTTTGCATAATTTACAGTCCCATTATTTTGCTTTGCTTGGAAAAGTCTGCTATTTTTCCACGTTGTGTATTTTATGTTTATTAGAATAGTGTTTATATATGTATATATACATACATCTACTTCCTCTTAACAAAGTTACTTACAGACTGATAGTGCAGGATTGTAAAGACCTTGTCCTGATATTGTATGGTATTCAATTTCAGAATAAACTAAACCCTGAAAGAACATTTGGCCCAGATGTTACTAAAAATAATTGTTGCTCTAAAATTCCACCAAAAAGAATAGCATTCCAAGCCTTCTACTTGCTAGACACTCTTGCTTCATTTTCCATTTGGGACTGAAATGAAGAAATTCAGAAAATACTATTTTAAAGAGGAGATAGAGTGCTGCTTGATCAGTCTCACTCTGTCCAGTTAAATCTAAATCTAAATCATTAAAAAAAATCTAAATCATTGCTGTAAAGAGACAAGGTCAGGGGCCAGA
>JAJIBD010019463.1:0-13179 GCA_021461705.1 Cryptotis parvus | reverse complement strand
TTTTGTTTTGTTTTGTTTATTTGGCCAAATCCATCTGTGCTCAAGCAGACTTCTGACTCTGATCAATCATCGCTCCAGGCAAACTTGAGGGCTCTTGTGGTTGATGCCAAGAAGTATGTGGCTATTCACATGGGCAATAATGAATAGTAATACAAGTTGTATTATCACTCGCCATTAGGGAGCATATTTTTAGCTTTAAAACTGTAACAGGAAGAAACAAATTTTTGCATAATTCTATTTTGTAAGTACTATAACAACACATTTTAAATAGAAAATAGATAACTTGAAAGTTGGATTGTATACTTTATGAAAGCATGGTTGCCCCCAGTTGTGGAGAAATACATCTGTTTAGACTACATAGTACTACTGTCAGAAACACATATGAGACCTCAGGTTTTATATACGGTGACCCAGTGTTATATTAAAGTTTTGTAATCAGGGACAAAATCTATTGGTGGCAATAAATTTATTTTAGAGAGCATAAGAGAAAAATAAGAATTAAGGATGATAAAAATGGATTTTCTACTATAATTAGTAAATTTATAAATTAATGTATTTTACATAAAAGAGTAGTAAATAATATTGAGAGTAAAAAAGAGAAATTGGTCTTTTATCACTAACTTACCAATTCTTTAATCATTATGATTTCTTCTCAGTGTTCAGGTACTGTTTAAACATGAAACTTGAACAGGTAACGACATCAAATGCAAAGAGTAGAAAATGCACTTTAGATGCAATAGAACTACTGCCATTGACTTCTTTTGTTACTACAACATTTTCTTTATTAGGACTTCATTTCTGGGTAAACTCAGAATATGCATATATAAGGAGAACTCATCAATTTTGAATTGTTCTCTTCTACAAAACTATTGAAATATTTATAATGTGACTAACAATGCATCTTTAAATGATATATAGATATATTGATTGAAGGTCTTGTTTCAGAAAGTGTCTCTTCCTGAACTTTTAAAATGCAAACATAGACCTTTGGGCGATAGAACATCATTTCAGGGTTTGAGCATAAGATTGCTTGCTTGAATTTGGTGTCATATGAGAATGAAGAATATTTAACTATTTTCTGTTTTATAATGGAAAAAAAAGTGCCCAGTATTCTGGATGTATGTACTCAGGCCTCCCAAGTAATGGTATATAAAGTGGTTTTCAGTGAAAGTTAAGGAGCAGTACATAGGCAATGAGACAACAGATTCACAGGGCGGGACTGAGAGGTATTATGGCAGATAGGGTGCTTGTCTTGCATATGGATGACCTGGGTTCTATCACTGCCACCTATTTGGTTTCCAAGCCTGACAAGGCGTTATTGCTAAGAGCAGAGCAATAAATAAGCCCTAATCAATGTTGGGTGTGGTACCAAAACAAAAATATTTTTTTTTATTCTAGTCTAGTAAATGCTGGCTGACTTTGACCAAGACTGTGGAAAGATAGGTCTACAGCTGAATTTCAACAAAACTATGTTCATGAGCAATGAATTAGTTCCAGAGGCCCCGTTCACTCTCAACAGAACAAACATCTCTGAATGCAGCAGTTACATGTACCTAGGTCGAGAAGTCAATATGATGAATGACCTGAAACCTGTGCTGTGCAGGAGGAAGAGAGCAGCATGGACTGCCTTCAAAAGCATCAAAGAAATGGCTGAAAAGACAAAGAACCTCCGGCTCCGGGCACATGTCTTTGACTCCACTGTTCTCCCTTGCACTAACATACGCCTCAGAGACCTGGGCCCTATGAAAGCAGTATGAGAATGCTATTGGGATCTCCCAGAGATGAATCAAAAGAGCTATGCTTGGAATATCACGCCTAACTAATGTGAGAGAAGGAATCCAGTTCCGACCTTCATCACTGATCCAGAGTCAGTGACTCTGTCTTGTCAAAAACCAGATGGGCTGGACATGTAATGCGATTTGGAGATGACCACTGGACTAGAGCCGTTACCCACTGGATCCCACGGGGTATCAAAAGATCACGTGGTCAGAGTCTTCGCCAAGATTCTTCTACAAGATTCTTCGTCAAGACCCTGCATGAATAGTTTGAGCCTCTTCGTGATTCCTGAAGCAACCAGATACCATTGGGCTATACTGGTACGTGATATGGTCAAATGGAAATGTTACTGGCTCCCGCTGGAGCAAATTGACTGAATACGGGATATCAAGTGATCAAGTGATCAAGTCTAGTAAATAAAGAAAAAAAAAGCAATGAATGTTCTAAAATGATAAAATTACTTTAAATACAAACCTGAGATTACCAAGCTAGTGTTTTTGTGGAACTAATGTTACTATGTTGAATAGGTTAAAGGGGAGGTGGATTAAGGGTGAAAAAGGAATGGCAGAATATAAGTGATATAAGAATACTGGGTGAAGATTTTTGCCAGTTTTGGTAGGAATACAGTAACTTTGTGATCAAAACAATCATTGTAATCATGCTACCTCACACACAATTTTATACATATATATTAAAATGAGATTCAATGAAATTATTATAAATGAACATTTTAAGAAGTAAAATGATAAAGAAAAAATGTATACTTTGCATAGCAAAACTGTGAAGAATATTGAGTCTAACAAACAATAAAAGAATCTTCATGATCATTGAATAAACTGTTCACCTTAAAGTAAAGCAAAAGCAAACTGAAATTATCCTTGTAGTCTATTTTAATACAACCACATGAATAGACCTAGAGGGGGAGCATACTTAGCAATATTTTTTTTGTTAAGTCAGTGCTTTATTTAAGCTTACATAAGCTTGCCTTAAGGTCAGCCCAGACATAATATTGATTTAGAAAGGGAAAATATCTATAGGAAACTTAAATGGACCCAAGTGAGTGCCCTTAGACGCTTCAGTTAGCATTGTCATCAATAGTCTGAAACCAAGACAGTATAAGAGAACTGTATAAACATAAAGTATAAACATTCTTTATGTTTTTCAGGGATTAAGCTTATTTTCCTACCTACTTAGATAATAAACTCTTTAGAGAGCTTTGGTCATAGAAAATTTGTATGGGTATGTTTGTGCTTTAGAGCATCAACAATGTATAATTGTGAAATAGTTTTTTAATGTCTAATGAATTAAATGACACAAATATTATTGAATAATTGATGCTATTATTTAGTCATTAAAACAATTTGGATTCTAAAATCATTGATTTGAATGCATGTATATTAATTTAATAATGACTTAATATAAACATGAAAAGAGTTAGAGGAGTCATAACAATGTAATTTGTGGATTCAGAACAATTTTGTTTCAGTGAAGGTAACCTTCATGGAAAATGTGTTTCATTTTTAAGTTATAGATATAAATTAAACATTTAGAAAAATAAAGAATAATAGAAGTCTTGCTATTAATTTCTTAATTATGAATATTGTAAACCTTAATACAATACTGACAGGCCTAATACTTATTTGAAGCTCTCTTAACCATATCTCTATTTGTAATAGGAAAAATAAAGCATATTCAAAGATCTTGGTCTTAATGGAAAATTGCATTTGGTCATATTCTAACAATGTAAAATGTCATTAACATTTCCTTAACTTTTCACTGAACTTTCCCTCTTTTCCTTCTATAAAAAAGTGTGTATCTTAAGATTGAAAACCTTATTATATCAAGAAAGCTATAGAACATATGAAATATTTAGTAGAATGTTGTTTTACATTTCTTCTCTAAAGTATATAGAAAATTATAATCAGAATACAGAAATAAAATGTCATTTGATTTACTCTAATTGTGTAGTTTTTGTATTGGAACTGAGTTTTTTTGGGGTGCAAAAATGAAAGAAAATAGTAAATATGATGTACTGCAGTAGAGCAGTAATGATGTGTAACAACATGCTGGTATAGTAATAAGGGTTTACAATATATATCATGGAAACCATAGTGATACTCACAATCTCCTCAATAGTACTGAAATAGGTACTTCCTGATATAATGGCTTCATCTGATTTAATGTAAAAATAATTTTGTCATATAAAATTATAAAAATAATTCTTAGTCTGAAAGCTAAAAATTATTCCTCTTCAGATTTCATTTGAATCTTCAATCACTATATCACTGTCTTCCCGTTCATCATCGATTTGCTCTAGTGGGCACCAGTTTTTAGTGGCCCATGAGCGATTAGGGGCCATGAGCAGATTTATCAGCTCATTGCCAGTTCATCCCATACATCAAAGTCCTAGATTAGAGATCAGTTGCTGGAATTAGCACTGCTGTTGTTGTGTGATTCTTCAATAGCAGCAGCAGAAAAACCTTTATTCCTCACTGAACTTTTCAAATATAATAATGACAATAAAAAGAGCAAGTTCAAGTGATAGTTCAAGCAGTAAAAATCTTTATTGCTCACTGAACTTGCAAATATTATAATAATGATAATAATAAAAAGAGTTGAAGGGAAGGATTGTGAGGAGAGTAGCTGCAGAAGTATTTAAACAAAGGATTTCACTTTTGGAAGTACTAAAAACTTTTTGGAGTGGGGGTATCACTTGAGGAGGTACTAAAAACGTGTGTGTGCGGGGAGAATGGGCACACCCAACAGTCCTAATCTCTTACTCCTGGATCTTGCTCCATGCTATTTCTTGTTCTTCTTGGTCCCTGTTCTGCACTAATTAAAGTTTCCAAATCCAAAATTTTTAGAGATCAATCTTGATTTATGACTTCCCATACATTTCCACTTTTACTTCTGAATTGAAGAGGATTACTTGATGATATTTTTAATTATTTATTTTTAATTTATTATTTTTAATTAATTTTACTATACCACAGTCAGATATACAATTACAAAGATGTTTATGTTTGGGTTTCAGTCATACAGTGTTCCAACACCCATCCCTCCACCAGTGCCCATTTCCCACCACCAATGTCCCCAGGTTTCCTCCCCAACCCCAACCCCCAGCCTGCCTCTATAGCAGGCACTTTCCTCCTCCTCCTCCTCCTCCTCCTCCTCCCTCCTCCCTCCTCCTCTTCCTCTTCCTCCCTCTCTCTCTCTCAGACATTTTTAAAAAGGCAGTTTTGGGGTTCTATCTTTAAGTATTCTAATTTAGGAGATTGGAAATATGTATAGAATTATATAATTTTAACATATATTTCAAACATTAGTCCTTTTAAATTTATATTGGTATAGCAGATGTCTTGAAGGTTTCTGTCCTGGATATCCCATATTCAAACTCAAAATCAGATATATATTTAACTGATTTTAAGCTATGTGGGAGGTTAGATAATGGAACTCTTTTGGAAATCTAAATCCCTCATTTAACTTTTCTACTTCCACCCTAAAAAAATCAGTATATAAGGATCTAAAGCAATGACTTTCAACCTTTTAATACCAACAATCAATGAAAATAGGGAGACATATTTCATGAACCAATAAATAGAATTTGAAACCATTGTTATTACAATAGTTATTTTTAATATTTATAATAGTACCACCATGTGATCCCAGCATATGAATGTTAAAGTTATAATTACTTTTGTGTGGACCAGCAGTAAGTTTCAATGGACCAATAGCAGTTCAAGAATTATAGGTTGAAAACCCCGATCTATAATATAAATGAGTGTTTTTTTTTTAAATCACTGTTGGATGCTATTTATTTGGTTCAGCATTGGGTAAAACTGTTGGCTGAACTTTAGAACTCATGATGTACAAATCCTAGATATTTTTTTTTTTTTTATTTCCATATACACAATTTTTAGTGAATTTATTTATAATGACTCCAAACTGGAAACCACCAAATGATTTTTTAGCCAGAGAAATGATAAACAAATCCATTACATTTGTATCAAAAATACTACTAAGAAATACATGAACTAAGGCGAGTAACGACAATACTTAAATTCATTATACTAAGTAAATAAATCTAGTATTAAAGGCTATTTATTGTAATTTCATATTTCATGGTATCTATTTTGAAAAGTAATCTTTAGGGACATAGAACATTTCAGTGTTTATAAGGGAGTAGAGTTGTGGTGAAAGTGTTAACCAAGGGTCATGAGTGAATTTGGGGGAATAAAAGAACAGTCCTATATATATATGTATTTCAATTTTGTTATATCAGCATGGGAACAGTCCTATATTTTGATTGTGGTTATGGTTATATGACAGAATATTTGTAAAAGACTGCAGAATGAAATGCTTAAATTTTACAGTGTAAACTACATCTTAATTTTTTTCCCAGGGCACACCTGATGGGGCTTATGGGTTACTTCTGGCTTTGTGCTCAGGGACCACACCTAATTGTACTCAGGGACTGCATTTGGTGATGCTCAGGGGCCACCTGCAGTACCACGATTTCCCTGGTCCCTATACCTTAACTTTTTACACTTAAAAATAAAGTATGGCCAGGAGTGATAATACAGTGGTTAGGGCATTTGTCTTGCATGAGGTCAATCCCAGTTTGATTCCTGGCATCCCTTATGGTCCTCTAAGTATCTCCAGAGATAATTACTGAGTGTTGAGTCAGGAGTAACCCCTGATTATTGCCTGGTGTGACCCAAAATGCCAAAAATTATGTAAAGAGCTTAGTTGATTCTCTAATTAATGCAGTTCTGAATAACTAAGGAAATTACATTTTTTCAATTTCACTTATATTGGATTCCAATTTTTTTAAGTATTTTATTATACCACCGTGAGATATACAAATAAAAGATATACAATTAAAAAGTTCATATTTGGGTTTTGGTCATACAGTGTTCTAGCACCCGTCCCTCCACCAGTGCCCATCTCCCACCCCCCCTTCCCCAGCCCCCTCCATGGCAGGTTCTTTATTTCTTTCCCTTTCTCTTTCTTTCTCTTTTCCTTCCCTTCCAGACTATGGATTACAGAACATACATTAAGAGGTTGGCATGTGTATCATTTTGCCTCTATTTAATGCTCAGTTCTAGGTTGGCATTAGTACCCTCGACAATTATTAGCACACTGTTCCATTTTCTGTCTTACCCAATCTCTGACTCCCACACATTTGTGATAATTTCCACTTTTGGCAAGACCTCCTGATATATGTTTCACTTGACCTTGGATATTGGTATCATAATATGTATATATATATTTATGCCATGCAAATAAATGCAGTCATTCTGTATCTGTCTCTCTCCTTCTGGCTAATTTCGCTCAACATAATCTTCTCCATGTCCATCCATTTATAGGCAAATTTTATGACTTCATTTTCCTAACAGCTGCATAGTATTCCATTGTGTAGATGTACCAAAGTTTCTTTATCCAGTCATCGATTTTCGGGCACTCTGGTTGCTTCGAGATTCTGGCTATTGTGAATAATGCTACTATGAACATAAAAGTAGGGATGGTGTTTCTGCTGCATATATTTGGTTTCCCAGAGTAGATTCCCAGGAGTGGTATGGCTGGGTCAAATGGGAGTTCAATTTCTAGTCTTTGGAGGAAAGTCCATATTGTTTTCCAGAAAGGCTGTACCAGCCGGCATTCCCACCAACAATGGATGAGTGTCCCCTTTTCCCCACATCCACGCCAGCACTTGTTGTTCTTGCTCTTTGAATATGTGCCAGTCTCTGTGGTGTAAAGTGGTATCTCATTGTTGTTTAGTGATTTAATTTCCCTAAATGTTTTCATTTTCAGAAATTTATACCATTAAGACTCACATTAAACATATTCATGGTGCCAGAGCTATAGCCCAGCGGTAGGGCGTTTGCCTTGCATGCGGCCGGCCCTTGCTGGCCTGGGTTCGATTCCCGGCATCCCATATGGTCCCCCCGAGCACCGCCAGGAGTAATTCCTGAGTGCAGAGCCTGGAGAAACCCCTGAGCATTGTCGGGTGTGACCCAAAAAAAAGCAAAAAACCCCAACATATTCATAAATAAGATGAGTTGTTTATGAATGGGATATTTTTTGCTGTTTTATCAAAACTTTAATTTGATAAAATCTTATAATTTTCCTATATTTCTATATACTATTATAAAAATTAAGGTTTTTACTTACAAAAGTAGAATTCTCTAGAAATTTTTTATTACAGTGAGTGTGACCTAGTATATTTTAATTTGTTTGGTTTTGCTTAACAAACACTTTTACCATATTCACTTTGTTTTTGCAGATTTGTATTTTCAGCTTTTATTGTCATTTTAGTTTTGAATTTGAAAATGTTTGCCTTTGTTCTTTAAAGTTGTATTCTCCTAATCTTCACTTATGGTCTTGATAGAATGAAATAATTTTTTCTGTTCTCTATTTTCCCTTAGTCATAGCAGAAAGAATCGGTTTCAGTATCTCTCATGGCTTCCTGGGCAAATTAGCATTTCTTCTAGTTACTTTTAATATTTCCTTATATCTCCTGTTTTTCTTTCTTTACTTTGTCAACACTTACATGTATCACATACATAGATTTGTGTGAAAAATATTTGTGTGTTTCTATATTGATTATTGTTGAGTTTTGGAAATTACTATCCATTATATCTTCATCGCTTCTAAAATATTTCTCTTCTCACACTGTAGGAGAGCAATTAAAATGATTAGGGATGGAGAGACAGTATAGCAGGTAAGGAACTTGGCTTGCAAAGCACAAAGTGACTCACGTTGGTTCAATCCAAGAACAATGTATGGTCCCATGATCACTAAGAACAAAGCCAGAAATTGCTTCTGAGTACTACTGAGTGTGCCCTCATAAAAGTAGCATGTCTCTTTAAATGATATCAAATATTTTACCTAACATTTAATACTTCTATTTGATTTCAGAAGTGCTTTAATATTACTTATAATAGTCTTTCAAGACTGTGTTTGCTTAGAAGCAACAAAAATGTTTTCTGTCTATATCCATTTGTTCTGTAGTCTGATATCCCTAGGTATTTCTTTCTCTTATTTATGGATAGCCTCGTCTGTTACAGATATGATTTGTAGCATTTTATTGATATATTATTAAGATATTTTTACATATAATTTTAAGTCTAAGTTGATAGCTTCTTTAGGGAAGATATTGATAATTTTTTTGAAGGGCATCTGAGGACAGAAGCAAACTCAGGAAAATTTTCTAGTTCAACTAGATAGCTAGCTAGAAGTAATTTCAATCATTTCAGAAATTAGTTCTCCAAAGTTTCAAACCAGAACAGAACTTTACATTGGGCTTCATACCTCTGATAGGTACCAGAGTCCAAAACCCATTTCCATGAAACACTAAAAGCACCAAAATATTTAACCTTTCCAGCAACTTCCCAAGTGTTAGAAAATTGTCTCAGAGTTAAAGTATTGTACTTTACAGTATAGGGATGGTAGAAATTGTTAGACATAAAAAATTCTTCTCTTATTATCCATAAATTCTGGACCCATTGCCTTGTACCTGTGTCTCATATTTCACTGTAACAGAGTTTTCTTGTTGAGCATTTGCCATTGAGAAAAAGCAGTATGGCTTACCCCTGTGCTTAGTTTTCTTTCTATTTTTCATGGGCCATTTTATTCAGTCACTTGTTAGGTCTCTGAACTTTCTAGAAGTATGTTTTTGTACCGTTTCAGTTGATATCTCTAGGAAAAATGATTTGACTGGAAGCTTTGGCGAATATTTGATTTATTAATGCTTACTTTTGGCTCTTTTGTTGGTCCATTTTTCTTCTTTCCCCTTTTTCTCTAGTTTTATACAATTACCCATTTGGTTTTTATTTCTTAATTTCAAAATGTTATTAAAATTTCATTAATATTATATATTTTTCAATAATGATGAGACATTACTTTTCCTCAAATTAAAGTTCAAAATAACTAATTTATTTATCCTGGTAAAATGAACATTCCTGAATATATTTTACACCTTCGTATTTCTTTCTAACATAAATTAGATCAGTAAGCTCTTTCACACGGTTAGTCCTTTTTAAACACTGTTCACTCTCATTCCCAAATGCTATGCTTTGCTGATATAGCTAAGTTATATTAAGATTGTTTACAGTAAATTATTATATTTCAAGAATTCATATTTATTGTTTAAGCTGCAAATTACTAGACAGTTTATTTTAATGCATATGTATTGATTGAATTTTATAAGCATTGTATCTTTTTTTTTTGCTCAGAACTGTACCTATTCTTAGGATCTGTGCACTGATCCATATGTTGCTTTTACAGTTTTTTGCTTAGATGAGTTACACAGCTGATAAATTCTTTTCACTGTGTATATATATGTAAATTTCCTTTACACACTGACATATTCATTCTATCATGTGTAGAGTTGGAAATAACATTAACCATGAATTACTAATTGCTCACTATAAGCTTAAGAAAGATAGAGGTTCAGTCTAAGGCATATTATATCAGTACTATTTTGTCTTTAAAAAATAAATGGGGGTTAACCTAACTGTGCTCTGGACATTTATGCTCTGGGTTTATGCTCAGGGATTACACCTTGACTTTAAATGAAAGCACCTCATCAGCTGTAATGTCTCTCTGGTCCCTACAATCTCAATTCTTAAAAATAAACTTTATAGTTCTAAATTTGTTCAATGGCATGTAGTTTTATCTAGTAATCAGCAAATAAATGCTAAAGTGAAAAATAATCTAGAATTAAACAAAAATCTAGTTCCTTGTAATTACTTCTCTATACACATAATATGGAAACATAAAACATTTCAATATAGAATTTTTTAGATCTTTTGCCCTTAAATTGTATGAATTCTTAATATTTATGACTTGTATTCTTTTTTATGTTTTATACCACCGTGAGATATACAATTACAAAGATATTCATGTTTGTGTTTGGTTCATACAGTGTTCTAACACTCATCCCTCCACTAGCATCCATTTCCTACCACCAATGTCCATACTCCCTCCCCACCACTAGCCTGGCTCTCTATGGCAGGTTCTTTATCTCATCTCTCTCTTTCTCTCTCTCTCTCTCTGTGTGTCTCTGTCTCTCTCTTCCTTCTCTTACACACTGTAGATTGCAATAAATACATATTTTTTGAAATCATTTATTTTTTTTTGTGCTACCACAGAGATATACAATTACAAAGATGTTCATGTTTGGGTTCAGTCATACAAAGTACTCTAGCACCCATCTTTCCACCAGTGCCCACTTCCCACCACCAATGTTCCCTGATTTTAATTTAGAGGTTATCATGTGTATATCTTTCTGCCTGTATTGAATGCTCAGTTAAAGGTTGGTATAAATATTTGTATCATGCAAATAAATGCAGTCATTCTATATCTGTCATTTTCCTTTGGCTAGTCTCACTCAACATGATCCTCTCCATGTCCATCCATTTATAGGAAAATTTCATGACTTCATTTTTTCTAAAAAGCTGCATAGTATTCCATTGTGTACATGTACCAAAGTTTCTTTATCCAGTCATCAGTTCTCGGCACTCTGATTGTTTCCAGCTGTATTACGGATTCACCACCAGGATCTCATATTCTACAAAAGAAGTGATCATTAATGTGAAAAGAGGGGTTCGACAGGGTGATACCATTTCACCAAAACTCTTCAGCGCCACCTTCGAGAACATCATGCAACAATTAGAATGGGAAGGAATGGGAGTGAAGATAGATAGTCAGCAACTATGCCACCTCCGTCGCTGATGACATCGTTCTAATAACACCAAGCAGTAGCCAAGCGGCACAAATGCTGGCTGACTTTGACCTAGAATGTGGAAAGATAGGTATACAGCTGAATCTAAAGAAAACCATGTTTATGAAGAATGAACTAGTTCCAGAGGCCCCGTTCACTCTCGATGGAACAAACATCTCTGAATGCAGCAGTTATGTGTACCTAGGTCGAGAAATCAACATGAACGACCTAAAACCTGAGCTTCAGCAGGAGGAAGAGAGCGGCATGAAATGCCTTCAAAGGCATCGAAGAAATAGCTAAAAAGGACAAAGAACCTCCGGCTCCAGTCACATCTCTTTGACTCCACCATTCTCCCTGCATTAACATACGCCTCAGAGACCTGGACCCTACGAAAGCAGGATGAGAATTCTATCGCGGTCTCCCAGAGAGGAATCGAAAGAGCTATGCTTGGAATATCACACCTCACTCAAGTGAGAGAAGGAATCCAGAGTTCTGACCTCCATAGCTATTCCAGAATCAGGGACGCTTGTCTCTTTTGCCAAGGCATCGAAAATCAGATGGGCTGGACATGTAATGCGATTTGGAGACAACCGCTGGACATGAGCAATTACTGAATGGATCCCATGGGATGTCAAAGATCACGTGGCCGCCCACCTACAAGATGATCAGACTTCCTTGTCAAGATCCTGAAGAAATAGTTTGAGGTCTTCATATTCCTGAATCAACCAGATGCCATTGGGCTACATTGGCACGTGATAGGGTCCAATGGAAATGTTACTGGCACCTGCTCGAGCAAATCGATGAATAACGGGATTCAAGTGATCAAGTGATCAAGTGACCCCTCTTGAAATGTCCTCCACGGCAACAATGGTCGTTTGTAAAATTTTAGAAGGTAGATAGAGAAGACTTAAATCGAACATAGTGGAAAAAGGAGTCTTTTTGTTAGCGTGAAATAAGATTTTTCTATTTTGATGGGTTCTTGAGACTTGTATGAAGATATTCATACAAAACTTGAAAATTGTAAGTAGTTTATTGTATAGAAAGAAAGATCATTCCAAATACCTCTCCAGATGTCCAGACCTCTCTCGACCTGTGAATGATGTCACCTGTCCTGTCACTGACATTGCCTGGTCTCGTTTATAACTTCCCTGTCCTGTCCCATGCAGACTACTTGCCTCCAGTGAATGATGGAGGCCCTATACTGCTATCTTTTCCCATTTACACTTCCCTAGGCTTTTGAATCATGGCCACATGTGTGTAGATGAGACCCCTGTGCTCTGTATCTGTTGGTGTGCCTCCCAAAAATACCCAGCAGTTCCAGTCACCCTGTTCCAGCTGTCCTATTCTCTGGCCATGGTCTCATGAACATGGGTGAGACTCCTCTACTCAGTACTTTGTCTTAGTACCTGGGTATCCAAACTATACCTGATCCAGAGAGAGAGAAAGTCCAGAGAGCATGTACTGAGGTACTGAGAGAGAGATACAGAGAGAGAGAGAAGAGAGAAAGAAAGAGAGATGGAGCTAGGGGCTTCTTTTTACCTGTAGCCAATCACACACCCAACCATCTACATTCTTGACTGGATACCTGTTCCTGGGCAGAGATTTAAATTGACGTGGCACTCTACACCTTAGCTCCTGCTATATCACTGTGATCCACACCAGCTACAAAATCAACA
>JAJIBD010019461.1:0-13059 GCA_021461705.1 Cryptotis parvus | reverse complement strand
CACATTGTGGTTTGCAATGCATATACTGAGCTTACGATAATAGCAGCACACACAGCATTTCCACTTTACTTCTTACATGTTTGCTCTTCTTTACTCCTCAGGCAAATGAACTTACCTTGTTGCTGGATAGAAATGAACACAGATCCTCAAGGGTTTTTCCTAACCAGTTCACTGAAAATGTGCCTAGCATTGACCTGCAGTAGATTGTAGGGTGACTGTCCAGTCCGAAAAAAAAATCATCGTGTCTCTTTGGGGTGTGTTCTGTGCAACCAGCCCCAGGACAGCAATCTTAAGTCTTGTAAATTGGGGTCTTTATTCACACTCAGAGAGAAATGCTATTTGTCTTGTAACAGTAGTCCTTTTTTTTGCATTTTATCTAGAGCCATGGCAGAGCCTGGCAAGCTCCTCCGTGGTGTGTTCAATATGCCAAAAATAGTCACAATCATGGACCTCATTCCCAATGCATGGAGACGTTACTGGCGCCCGCTCGAGCAAATCGATGAACAATGGAAAGACAAGTGAAGTGAAGTGATTCTTCTTTAGTGCCCAGGGCCTTGAGATCATCTATGCATCCTTCTCAATATTGACCTGCCATTTAATCTGTTTGTGGTCACTATCATCACAGTCATTGTTTCATCTTTCACGTCCTCTGTTTCCCACCCTGACCTGGACGGTGGACGGAAGGGCTCTGAGCAGCTGGTGCCATGACTGGTCAATGGGGCAATAGCCTTTCTCTCCTCCTCATCCTCCTTCACATGCCTGGGTTAAGGGATTAAGGGAGTTTCACCTGTAGCTTTCCCTTGGAACATTCCGTTCAGTTCATTCTATGTTCACTCTCATCGGGAAAACAATGTTTTTCCAAGAGATTATCTCAAAAGCTTGATCTTTGATCTAATAATCCTCTTAGAAAAATAAGATGACCTTCAAATGTCAATGGTATCTAGCTGTCTTTCTCTCTGTCTCAAATTTGTTTAAACTGTCAATTCATGTATTTATCTATAGAATGTACTTTGTTTGTTTGTTTGTTTGTTTCGCTTTTTGGGTCACACCTGGTGATGCTCAGAGGTTCCTCCTGGCTCAGCACTCAGGAATTAGTCCTGGTGGTGCTCAGGGGACCCTATGGGATGCCAGGGATCGAACCCAAGTCGGCTGTGTGCAAAGGCAAACACCCTACCAACTGTGCTATTGCTCTGGCCCCATAAGAATCATTTTATGACTCTGTACATAAACGTTTATAAACAGTCAATATATAAAAAGATATAACAAGATATGTGTTGCTATATTTAAGTCTTACTAGACATCCTGCTCTGTAGTTTATTTTTAAATCCTTAATATATGTATCTATTGTTCTTGACTATTTTTAAAGTGTTATTGATGCTTTGTTTTCACTGAGATTCTTTTTTTTTTTTTTTGCTTTTTGGGTCACACCCGGCGATGCTCAGGGGTTACCCCTGGCTTTCACTCAGGAATTACTCCTGGCAGTGTTCAGGGGACCCTATGGGATGCTGGGGATCGAACTCTGGTCGGCCGTGTGCAAAAGCAAATTCCCTACCGCTGTGCTATCGCTCCGGCCCTTCACTGAGATTCTGTGGCTGGCAGTGCCATTAATCATGGTTTCTCATGCACAAAATTCCCACAGCCCACCCAGCAGGCTGCCTCTCTCTCTTTTGGACCCCAAAACCCCATGTTTGATTTTCAACAGTCTTAATATTAACCACCATGATTCTCTGGGTATGTGTCTTTCTGTCTCTCTCTATCTCTCTGTGTCTCTCTGTGTCTCTCTATCCCTCTGTGTCTCTTTATCTCTCTGTATCTCTGTGTCTCTGTGTGTCGCTCTGTCTCTGTCTCTCTGACTCTGTCTCTGTCTCTCTGACTCTCTGTCTCTGTCTCTCATTCTGGATCATACCTGGAGATGCTCAGGGGTTGCTTCTGGCTCTGCACTCAGGAATTAATCCTGGGGGTGCTCTGGGGACCCTATGGGATACTGAGGGATGGAACCCAGGTTGGTCACATGCAAGGCAAACGCCCTCCCCTGCTATGCTATCGCTCCAGCCCCTTCGCTCTCTCTTTAACTATGGGTGAAAGTGTGAATCCCACATTATGGCCACAGGGCTCTCCTATGGAACCATGGACATTTCTGCCTTCATCCAGTGATGTTTTAGGCCCCCAATGCAGAGCCACGTCGTCCTGAACAAAGTCAGAAACGTCTCTTGCTGTTTGCAGATGTTTACCTGGAGACGAGTTTATTATATTCCTTGCCTTCATAGATTTTTAATTCTTAGCCGTTATTTTCTTTCTGAAAAGCACAAGGTAGTTTTTGACCCTACCTGATCAGTGTCTCATGTTCCCCTTCTCTCCAGTGAGTCGCCAACCCCTGTTTAATGCACCTACAATGTACGAGGAATTCCTCCCAAAAGTGCTCTATGAGTTGCAGTAGCGGCCGCCTGGTTTATCAATAAATGCTTTATTTAGAGGTGACTACAACAGTATGCCACCCGCAAGGCAAGCCTGGCAAGCTGCTCGTGTAGTATTTGATATGCCAAATACCAGTAGCATTTATATTAGGTCATTCCCTGTGATCTAATATAATGGTTTGAGGCTCTTTATGTTCCTGGAGCGTGCGGGTACCTTTGGGTTCTACTAGCATGAGACGGGACATATGGAGATATTACTGGTGGCCGCTCTAGCAAATAGATGATTAACGGGAAGATAGTGATAGTGATAGTGAGTTGCAGAGCTCTGGAAATTTTTCATGCACTACCTAACCCTCAAGGTGGGAAATCCATGTTTTTGTTACAAATACTGGTTCTGACTCTAATACTTCTTGACGACTCATGCTGAAATCCTGAAAATCTCCACATTTCCCCGACATGTCTCTGGGGAAGCAGAATGCCCCAGCAGGCAGCGGAGAACCTGTTGTTCCCCATATTTCAAAAGAAAGACGTGCAGAGAGCCCTAAAGCAGGAAGGCTACTCTTCTTGGACACAGGTAGCCCAGGTTTCTTCGTCAGAATCCAGATGGTCTACGGCCATCCCACCCTGAACGCGCCCCGATCTCGTCAGAATCCAGATGGTGTCTAGAGACTGTCATGAAAGATTCCTGAGTGCCGGAGCCAGGAGTAGGCCCTGAAACACCTGGGATGGCCCCACTTGATCACTTGCCATCCCGTTATTTGTCGATTTGCTCAAGTGGGTGCCAGTAATGTTTCCATTTGTTCCTGTCACATGCTAGTGTAGCCCAATGGCATCTGGTTGCTTCAGGAATACGAAGAGCCTCAAACCGGTCCTCAGGGTCTTGACGAAGAAGTCTGACCATCTTGTAGGTGGGCGGGCACGTGATCTTTTGACATCCCATGGGATCCAGTCGGTAATGGCTCTAGTCCAGCGGTCATCTCCAAATCGCATTACATGTCCAGCCCATCTGATTTTCGATGCCTTGGCAAACGAGACAGCGTCCCTGACTCTGGATTGTCAACGGAGGTCGGAGCACCGGATTCCTTCTCTCACTTGAGTGAGGTGTGATATTCCAAGCATAGCTCTTTTGATTCCTCTTTGGGAGACCCGAATAGCATTCTCATCCTGCTTTCGTAGATAACAATGTAATCTACAATAACAATGTTTATTTCCAGTAATAACAATGCTTATTTCCCGACCCTGAAAGAGCCCTTAATGGCCCCAAACAAAAGAAAACAAAAAGAAGGAAAGGAAAGAAAACATAAGCATGATTCTGGGAGGGTGTTTGACAGCGTTCATCTACTTCACCAAGACCATCTATGGTACTGAATGTTCTTGGAAGGCACGGATCATTCTTTACAACAAGCAGGACATAAGTGGGTGGACATAAGTGGGGAATTCGTACATAATGGACCAGTTTTCCAAGGCATGCACAAGTGGTCACTTCTTGTTGTTTCTCTGTTCCTTGAGTCAACATTAATAGGAATTATCAATAATTATAATGATTAATATCTCTTATCTTTCTCCTGGTCTTTCCTGGTTGTTCTGGGGTTGACAGAAGCCAGACGCTTGCCTGTGAAAACATAAAGCGGCCAGTGGCACACAGCATTACTGCATCTCCTTCCCGTTTCATGTTTCCTTCTTCTATCCTTGAAACTATAGAAACTACAGACCACATCACTACCGCACTGACCTCAGTCTCAAGGCCAGCTACAAGTTAAGAGGATTTCATTCCTTGGGCAACAGCATGGGTGATTCTGAGTGGGACAATTTGCAAAAGCCCAGCCACAGTATTGTGCAGTTTCTATGTATAAGGAAAGACTTTCCTTTGAGATCAAAAAATTAGAGTCCTTATAGAGCAAAATGTTGGAGTCCCTTTAAGAGTTAAAGGGATAGCCTTTAACTCTTAAAGGGATGGCCAATGTCCTAATTATGGGGACATAAAACTATTGGTAAAAGCAGTTGAGGTGGGAATTGAGACTGGATTCTCAGCTTTGCTGGCAGGACTGAGTTGGAGGAGCAGAGCTAGGCAGGGCAGAGAGTTGGAGGACCAGAGAGAAGGTTGACTGAGCTTAGCCTAAGGGCCGTGCTTGGAGATCGATAGGTGAAGAGTCTTACAGGGAGCTCAGAACCTTTGGGCTGGTTCTGTACCTGGTACTGTCAGTTAGTCGGATACACAGCTGCTTTTCTCCCTATTAAAAAAATTAAGGCTCGTTTACTCCTAGTTTGCTAAGAGATTTTTATGTTTTCAAAAACATACCGACTGGATCCCAAGGAATGTCAATAGATCACGTGGCCGCCCACCTACGAGATGGTCGGACTTTTTCGTCAAGATCCTGAACAAACGGTTTGAGGCTCTTCGTATTCCTGGAGCAACCAGATGCCATTGGGCTACACTGGCACATGATAGGGTCAAATGGAAACGTTACTGGCTCCAGCTCGAACAAATCAATGAGTAATGGGATGCCGAGTGATCAAGTGAAAAAAATTAAAGAAAAAAGGGGGATATGTTGGGGTCCCTTTAAGAGACCCTTTCAAGGGCTGGCCTTTAACTCTTAAAGAGACTGCTAATATCCTAATTATGGGACTATATAAGAGTTGGATCAGAAATGACTGATCCTGAGACAAAGACATGGGCCCCAAAGCCTCTGGTGACAATCCAGAGTCAGGTTCTAGGTCAGAACTGACCCTGGAAATCTGGGCTTCTGGTTGCTGCCAGTGAGAGGAGACTCACATACACGGGGCAGAGCTGCTACCGGCTCTCCCTGTGCCCAGCTGATCATGAGGCACCCAGGAGGGAAGGCGGATTCTAGCCCTGGCCTGTCATCCCAACAGAGCCCCAAAAGCCAAAGGAACCCCCACACCATGAGGGCCGCCATTTTCCACATCCGGACTCCCTAGTTCGTCAGAGCTCCACCCAGCAGAAGAGCTGATCACAAGCCCAGCTCCAGCGACTGCAAAGCGGCCACGTGGTTCATCGGGTTTGCAAATCACTGAGGTGCCCCAAGCCTTTGTCTGCAGAGACTCCCAGGGACATGGAAATAATTCCATGGATCAACCTGACCTTCTTGCAAGCTTCTAGAAAGCTTCTCAATGCACACGTCGCCAACGCTCTACACACGTTCTTGGCAGGTCAGCTGAGGACAGCATGCAGAGCGGACACTGTTTTCCCCTTTGCACTGTTGACCTCTCATTGGATTTTGGTCCCTGGTATTTTTCAGTTGGTCTCTTTGTTTTCACTTCCTCTGGGCTTGTTTCCTTTTGCATGGGATGATGGACGTTTTGTTCCTGTGGTGATATTTCAGTGCCTTGGCCTCTGGACATAATCCTCTGTGCAAATATTTATGTCCATTCAATAGAAATGTATTTCTTTCTTTCATATATCCCCCAAGTCACTGCTACGCTTGTTATGGCTCTGTGGATTTAAACTCAACTGTTTCTGCTCAATACTAGAAGGCTGAGTCTTGTAAATGACTCTGACAGTCAGTCCTTGTGTGTAGGTGTAGGACGAGGCATTCTAATACTTATATCCTTATATTAATACTTAACACTTAATACTTAATACTTAACACTTAACACCTAACACTTAACATGTAATACTTAATACTTAACACTTAACACTTAATACTTAATTCTTAATTCTTAATACTTAATACTTAACACTTAACACTTAATACTTAATTCTTAATTCTTAATAATACTTAACACTTAACACTTAATACTTAATACTTAATTATTAATTCTTAATACTTAACACTTAACACTTAACACTTAATACTTAATACTTAATACTTAACACTTAATACTAATACTACTTAATACTTAATCATATTTAATACTTAATAATACTTAATGATACTTAATAATACTTAGTAATTCTTAATACTTAATGCTTAATGCCTAATGCTTAAAGCTTAATGCTTAATGCTTAATACTAAATGCTTAATACTTAATGCTTAATGCCTAATGCCTAATGCTTAATGCCTAATGGCTAGGACTTAATTCTTAATACTTAATGCTTAATGATTAATGATTAATGATTAATACTTATATTAATACTTACTTAAGTATTTCAGTACCTGCATTACATTCTAATACTTATATCCATAGTTTGCTGAGGTTGGCTTGAGGCTGACCTTGCAACCACCTCCCTACTTTCGGACTAGCTACCTACTACTTCCTTTTGTTCTTGTGTTTTTAAGCAGTATTTTCCCATTTTCATTGATAAGTCATTCCCCTTTTTAGGTTCAGGTAGTTCCTAAATCTTCTTTCTAACGCTGCTGCAAACAGAGTCATTTGTAACTTATTTTTTAGGTGGTTTATAGTGTTTAGAAATGTAACTGTATTCTGTTGTATTGCTGAATCCAATGAGTAATATTTGCAATGTTTGTGGAATCTTTGTGGGTTTCTATATACCAGATCACTACTATCTATGAACAGAAATAATTTTATGTCTTTTCTTTATGGATATCCTTTATTAAAATTATTTTGTTGTGTGATGATCTTATTAGAACTTCCAGTAGAGTGTTGAGTAGAACAGTCACAAGTAGTTATCTTTTCTTGTTTCTCATTGTAGAGGAAAACTTTCAATATTTCACCATTTACCACTCAGGTTTATTGTGGTTTTTCACATATTATTCCTGGGATGAACCCAGAGCCATGGCAGAGCCTGGCAAGCTACCCGTGGTGTATTTGATATGCCAAAAACAGTCACAATAATGGACCTTATTTCCAATGAATGGAGATGTTATCGGCACCCTCTCGAGCAAATGGATGAACAACGGGAAGACAAGTGACAAGTGACATATCCATGCATTTTCAGCAAAAGAAATGCCTTTTATTGTATTCCTACTACCCAGAGTTTGGTCGTTGGTCTGAAATATTAAAAAGATGAATGACATTCTCATAGTGAAGCTGTTTTACTACCTAACCCAGAGGCCACATTCCAGGGCTAGGAAACGGAGCATCACAGAATTCCTCAGGATGAACCAACTCACTCCATGGCTTTAAGCTCTACAGTGGAAGATCAACGCTCTTACCATCCTCCTATACACTCAGCGGCACTCCAAGAGAGATGCATGTGAACAAAGGGATGGTTTTGCAATAAAGTTGAGACAGAAATGGGAAAAGTCTTTGGAAAAGTGGATTTGTCTATACTGATGAAAAGTGTGAATTCACGAGGAAGAGAAATTCCCTTAACAGAAATTTTAACAATAATGGATGCCTATAGAGAGGAGGGAGAGAGAGACAGAGAGAGACAGAGAGAGAGAGAGAGAGAGGGAGAAAAGTGTCTGCCATAGAGGCAGGCTGGGGTAGGGGAGGGAATCAGGGGACATTGGTGGTGGGAAATGGGCACTGGTGGAGGGACAGGTGCTGGATCACTCTATGCCTGAAACCCAATCATGGGCAGCTTTGTAATTGTCTATGTCAGGTGGTATAATAAAAAAAAATTAAAAATGGTGTACCAGGGTATGTCTAAAATATCCCCACCGGTGGAAAAAATATAATGTTAGTTTCATTGTAAAAAAGTTCTAAGCCAATAAAGTAAGAAATATAAGCCATAAAGCAGAACTCTCTGAATTAATGCATCTCTGAAATATTACCAGCTAAAGACATGGATTGGATTTTTGAAATTCTACTTTTCAGGTCATGCATTGGTAGAAAGTAATGCCAGGCAAGTGTAGTTATGGTTTTTGTGAATTGAATAGCATCTATCACTTGATCACTTGACATTCCATTATTCATCGATTTCCTCGAGCAGGCACCAGTAACATTTCCATTTGACCCTATCACGTGCCAGTGTAGCCCAATGGCATCTGCTTGCTTCAGGAATACGAAGAGCCTCAAATCATTTGTTCAGGGTCTTGACGAGGAAGTCTGACCATCTTGTAGGTGGGCGGCCCTGTGATATTTTGACATCCCTTGGGATCCAATCGGTAACGGCTCTAGTCCAGTGGTCATCTCCAAATCGCATTACATGTCCAGCCCATCTCATTTTCAATGCCTTGGCAAATGAGACATCGTCCCTGATTCTGGAACAGCAATGGAGGTTGGAACTCCGGATTCCTTCTTTCATTTGAGTGAGGCGTAATATTCCAAGCATAGCTCTTTCGATTCCGTGTTGGGAGACCCAATTATGCCAGAAATGATACGGCATCTATATATAACACAGTATTTACAGTATCACTTGATCACTTGATCACTTGAATCCCGTTATTCATCGATTTGCTCGAGCGGGCGCCAGTAACATTTCCATTGGACCCTATCACGTGCCAATGTAGCCCAATGGCATCTGGTTGATTCAGGAATATGAAGAGCCTCAAACCGTTCCTTCAGGGTCTTAACAAGGAAGTCTGACCATCTTATAGGTGGGCGGCCACGTGATCTTTTGACATCCCGTGGGATCCAGTCGGTAACGGCTCTAGTCCAGCGGTTATCTCCAAATCGCATTACATGTCCAGCCCATCTGATTTTCGATGCCTTGGCAAACGAGACAGCGTCCCTGATTCTGGAATAGCGACGGAGGTCAGAACTCCGGATTCCTTCACTCACTTGAGTGAGACGTGATATTCCAAGCATAGCTCTTTCGATGCCTCTCTGGGAGACCCAAATAGCATTCTCATCCTGCTTTCGTAGGGCCCAGGTCTCTGAGGCGTATGTTAATGCAGGGAGAACGCTGGAGTTGAAGAGATGTGCCCGGAGCCGGAGGTTCTTTGTCCTTTTAGCTATTTCTTCGATGCCTTTGAAGGCATTCCATGCCGCTCTCTTCCTCCTGTGCAGCTCAGGTTTTAGGTTGTTCATCATGTTGACTTCTCGACCTAGGTACACATAACTGCTGCATTCAGAGATGTTTGTTCCATTGAGAGTGAATGGGGCCTCTGGAACTAGTTCATTTCTCATGAACATAGTTTTCTTCAGATTCAGCTGTAGACCTACCTTTCCACATTCTCGGTCAAAGTCAGCCAGCATTTGTGCCACGTGGCTAATGTTTGGTGTTATTAGAACGATGTCATCAGCAAAGCGGAGGTGGTGTAGTTGCCGACCATCTATCTTCACTCCCATTCCTTCCCATTCTAATTGTCTCATGATGTTCTCAAGGGTGGCACTGAAGAGTTTTGGTGAGATGGTATCACCCTGTCGAACCCCTCTTTTGACATCAATGATCACTTCTTTGTAGAATGGTGAGATCCTGGTGGTGAATCCGTAATACAGCTCACGAAGGATCTTGATGTATTGGGTTTGAACACCCTGTTTGACTAGGGCTTCGATGACTGCTTCAGTCTCCACAGAATCAAAGGCTTTCTGTAAATCAATGAACGTGAGACAGAGCGGCATCTTGTACTCCCTACAAACCTCAATGAGCTTGGTTACTGTGTGGATATGGTCGATTGTGCTGAATCCTTTCCGGAAACCTACTTGCTCGCATGGCTGTCCTTCATCTAGTGTTCTGCTAATCCTGTTCAGGATGACTCGTGTAAACAGCTTGTAGATGACAGACAACAGGCAGATGGGGCGATAGTTGCCGATGTCGTGAATGTCTCCCTTCTTGACCAGTAGAACTGTCCTGCATGTTTTCCATTGGGAGGGCACCTTGCATTCGGACAGGTAGCGTGTGAAGAGCCGAGCTAGTGTATTGATGAGTACCGACGGCAGATTCTTCAGATGTTCGGGTCTGACTTTGTCTGGGCCTGGTGCTGTTCCCTTCTTTACCGACGAGATGGCATGTCGGATTTCAGAAGGGAGAATGTTGGGAATGACATATCCATCCTGTGGAATTTGGTATGTGGGCAGGTGGATGTGTCTATCAAAGAGATTTGAGTAGAAGTCCTGGATAATCTTCTCCATTGCCTTTCTGGAAGATGTGATAGATCCATCAGGGCGTCGGAGGGCAGTCATCTTGGTCTTATAGTTGGCAAAGGACAGGCGGGCAGTGCGAATGCTTTTCCCGGCTTCTGCTGCATCTTTCAGTATTTCTGCTCTTCTGTCTTTGAGGTCTGCTTTTTATCGCTTCTCTGCACTGTTTAGCAAGCTTGGACGTTAGCATTTGGTCTCCTGAGGCTCGCGCCTTGCCACGTTGGCGAATGAGCTCAAGAGTTTCTGAAGACAAGCGTCCTTTTGTGTCTTTCTCTCTCTGGCATTCTTCGCACAATCATGGAGGTGCTGAACCAGTTGGTTGTATTCTTCATCGATGTCATCAATGATGGTATCTTCCCATGTTGCTGCAATGGTGCCAAAGAGTTCCCAGTTGGTGGTTGTTCTGGGAGTTCTCTTCTTAAACATTGCAGCTTTTTCTCCCCGTTGCGTGAAGTAGAATTTTGCATGAAGGAGACGGTGGTCCGATCCTGTCTGGAATTTGGGGACCACAGCAACATCGGTCAGACAAAACCGTCGATTGAAGATGATGTGGTCAATTTCATTGTGGAACTGTCAGCCAGGAGATTCCCATGTCCAACGTTTCGCTTCCGCCTTCTGAAACTGTGAGTTCCCATGAATAGTCTTGGTGGACATGATGAACTCAGATAGTCTCTCACCCTGTTCGTTCCATTCTAGGCCATGGGTCCCGATGTGGAGTTCTTCAGCCGATCTTCTCGGTCCTATCTTGGCATTAAAATCACCGACTATGATCTTGTAGAAGGTGTGATCTTTTTATAGAACTCCTCCAATTCCATGTAGAATTTCTCAATTTCATCTTCTTTGTATGTGGATGTTGGTGCATAGACAATGAAGATAGAAATTGCTGGCAGTGGGCCACATCTCCTCAAGTGTAATCGTCCTATTCGGTTTGTTAGGCATTCAAATGAATCAATGTTGACAGCCATGTTCGTGTTGACAAGGACACCAACGCCACCGGCGCCTCTTTCATCACATGTTCCAAGGAACAATTCTTCTCCAGTGTCAAATACAGCATGATGCGACTGACGCCTCCTCGTCTCAGTCAGACCAATGATATCATACTTGATCTTTCTTGCTTGCAGCATCAGATCCTCAATATATGCTTCCGATGCCAGTGTACGTGCATTGAAAGTACAGACAGTCATTTTAGTCCTTCGTTTTGGCAGCCTAGGACAGCCGTGGAAATTTTATCAGGTACTGCTTGTTTGCCTTTCTTACTGCTGCGGTATTAAGGGCTCTTTCGGGGTCAGGAAAATAAACATTTTTTTTACTGGATTTGGCATATCGAACACGCATCGGACAGCTTGCCAGGCTCTGCCATGCGGGCACTATATTCTCATTACTTTGTGGGGCTCTCTCAGAGGGGTGGGTAGAATATTTGTGGTAATTTGGAGGTAAATCGCGTGGCGCAGCAGCCGCACGGCGGAAAGCTGGTTTCTGCTCTGCCGGGTGTACCTGTGTCCCTAGGCTCATGCTTGAGCCTACAGTATCACTGGCAGGGCTAAATCCCTCAGAGATAAAATGTCCTGCTCCGTATGTTCATGGATATATCTATATCTGTGTCAGATGTCCAAGATGGAATCTCACTTCCCCCCACCAGCTATTTGTCATAGCCCTGTTTTGACGGTCCCCCATCGTACATTTTTTAACATGCCTGTAACTTCCTGAGCTCTTTCTGACAAACGGAACTTAAAGAATGTTGAGGTTCATACAAATCTGCCCCAGATCTTAGGCTAAATTCATGAAACACTGCCTAAGGCGAACAGACAAAGATCTTCACTGCAGTCTCGGAACCCTTCTAGTGAATCGATAAGGAATGCAAAGAGCCCAATTATCATTTAAAAAGGAGCTACAAAAAAGACCCTTATCTTCAATTTTCCTGATGTCTCTGCAGCACAAAGAGACCAGTTGTTCTAGAAAAGAAAAATACCAGAAAAGGGCCCTAGTTAACTTAATCTGATACTAAGGTCTTCACCCTGTGAGTAGCTCTTTTATCTTTATCTTCTATTTTCCTTCTATTTTCTGCTCTTCAAGTCTGAGTCTCAGCATTCTCACGGTCCACCTTGATGACATCATGAGCTTTCTTATGACATCATCTGTATGAGTCACTTGAATATCTAGAGAGGGTCATTGGTGGAGGGAAACATAGTCTGAGGGACCTTCAATGGTGTTGCAAATTATATCACAGAGGCCCAATCATGAACAACTTTGTAAATGTCTATCTCACAATGTTATGATGAAATTAGTTTAAATAAAAATCTAGAGGAAGCTGGCAACAGCGAACCCACCCTGGCACACTCCAGGGTTGGTTCCTGTATCAAATGTGCACATTGGTGATAATCCTTGATCCTAAGTTTTCACAACACATTTTTGAAGACACACATGTTTATCGCATAGAAAAGCATTAAATACCCAGGAATGTTTCATCCTTTTCTCTTAATGTTTTCCTGACTTCCGGAAGATTTAAGACAAATTTCCCCCTTTTCTCAAGTTACACACACACACACACACACACACACACACACACACATACACACATTTTGCACATTTCATTCCTTTTGATTTTACTATATCTGGCTTTTCAACTTAACTTTGGAGATTCAGGCTGGAGTAACCTACTTCTTTTTGTTCATGTCTCCTGTGTGTGTGTGTGTGTGTGTGTGTGTGTTAATATTTATAATTTATAAAGATGAAGGGGTGAAGGAAAGGAAAA